>CM046442.1:123425612-123648112 GCA_025506515.1 Flaveria trinervia | reverse complement strand
ACTTTTGATTTGTGAACATAAACTACAAAAAACGATATACATAAAACACTTTGTATATAAACAACTTTTCACACTTATAAAGAACATAAACAAACATGTTTTTGCAAGTTATGTTCTATAGTTTACATGCTATTGTGTTTCTATAGTCATTAACATGTTATTGATGATCACTATATTAGGGAAATGATGGAGCAACCGGATTCGAATTCAGGGTTATGGAGAACACAATCAGATCAACTTGCCCAAATGATAAATGAAACCTCTGGCGGTGGAGAAAGTGGCGACACTGGTAGTGGTGGGACACATTCAAGAAAGTCTAGTAGACAAATGGTGTTTGCATCACCAGGACGAAGTAGTGGTCGTAACACACACATTAGAAAGACAAGAAGCGCTCAAATGAAGTTTGAACTTGATGAAGTTGGTAGTGGGGCCGCCTTAAGTCGGGCTTCGAGTGCCAGCTTAGGGTTTTCGTTCTTGTTCACCGGATTTACTATGCCTCCGGATGATAATGCAGATTCAAGAAGTTATGGTGTTGATGATATACGTAAGTAGTTTTCTAAACTCTTTAATTAAAAGAAAAGTGACGTGAGTAGCAAGTAATGTGAAATGTGATGTTGTATCTAGCCACTTGTCGTAGCCATTTAAGTGTAATAATTCAAAATACCAAACGACTTTAATGGCTTAGGATAAAATTAATTAAAGCAATGTCATAAGGGCAACATGGTCACATATGAATATATGATCTCGTGATCAAACTTTTTGGTTGGCAAAAGTATATAAAAGACCTTAGCTATCTACATAGTGAACAACAGTTGGCTTAAAAGATTTCAAATTTCCCAAAAATATATATTTTTTTCTCATTTGGGTTTACGTGTATAACCTTTTGAAAGTCATCTATCTGAAGTTCGAATATTGTTTCTGTATAACCTTTTGAAAGTCATTTATTTGAAGTTCGAATATTGTTTCTAGTAGTTTCCTGCTATAGCCTTTTGCAAGTCACCAGTTCGTTGACGGATTAGTAAATTCATCAGAGTAAGATTCTAATAGACGCAAACGGTCACAAAGTATATATGAAAATAAAGGTCACAATATTAACCTAATAAATGTTAGACCTATACCTTTAGTATTGTTAAAAAAAAGAAATTTATATTTTTGAAAGATGTCTAAAACTACCCAATACCCGAGTGAGTCTTCTTAAGATGGGATGTAAGTCATATATATTGATTTTAATGTTTCAGACCTGACTCACCCAGGAACCCGATAAAAAATATGACTTAATATTATAAAAACACTTTTGAAACAAATTTGAATATAAGAGCATGCACAGTAGATTTCTCATAAATATATGAGTGTGTATCATATATTACAAGGGACGGTTGTGAGGAGGGAATAACAGAGAAAATTTATGATGGTTGTATCATGTTTTTACATATGATATAACCCCTATAAATTTTTTTAATATTTTTAAAAGTGGTTGTAAATGAATGAGAAAGAGAAACTAATGATAAAGATATAAAACATATTATTTAACTGAAAGAGATAGAGAATAGGGGTGTTCATCGGATCGGATAACGGATTATTCGGATTTGAAAATTTCAGGACCCTATCCGAAATCCGATCCGATCCGAATAAGGATTTTCTTATCCGATCCAAATCTATCCGAATTCAATTCGGATCGGATTCGGATATATCCGAATTTATCCGAATAAACCAAACAACATTTTTTTCTATTTTTTTGTTTTTTGTTTATTTGCTAATTTTTTATTTTTAATATTTTATAAGTTGGAAATAACAATAAAATGTATAAAACTAAAAAATATTGACTTGTACGCAAATTCAAATTTAAGCCATAATAAATAATTATATGAAACCCGAAGATTAGAATCTCGAATTTAGAATAACTATCGATTATTGCATAATTATTTAAGATTATTAATAGAATGTGTAAATATTCTTGTGTATTGAGTTGAAAACATAATAAATAGTTGAGTAATGAGTATTAGGCTAGAAATATAGTTGAAGTCTTATTCGGATATCCGAATAATCCGAATAACCCGAATAAAAAAATTGTGAAATCCGAAATCCGAATAAGGAATTCGGATTCGGATGAGATCCGATCCAAATATCCGAATAAGGATTCGGATCGATTTATTCGGATTCGAATACGGATTGGATTTCGAATAGTTTTGGATATCGGATTTTTTTAAACACCCTAATAGAGAAAATAAAATGTTTTTAACGGTAATTGTCACAATTACACAGCTAGCCCCTCGGATTCTCTGAATTATCGTACTACTGAGTACTGTACTCGAATTCTAGAACAGCCCAAATGATACTTTTAATGTCAACAGTAATGGGCCCATGTTACCAGAAAGTGGGCCTCATGAGTTATGACCCACTGTTTATCTGCTTAATGATATGTACCAGTGTTCATGCAAGAGTTACAACCACTCTATGCATGTACATGCATTATGGAAAGTCTTGCAGCTTACAACCCACGTTTATTTCTATTTATCCATATTATTATTAGGAGTAGTGGTGTTAGTTCTTTCCCATGGTCCCCAATATGCATCATCATATCATCATTATGAATTAATTTGTAGCAAAAAAACAGCCTCACCTTTAAAGATTTTGGATAAAAGGTTCAAAAGTTTGATGCTTTTGTTCTCTTTCTACTCCATTTTGTGGGTACTACTTCTCTTTATCGTAACAAAACCCGAAAAACTTGAAGGACAAAAAATATGATAGCAAGCGAAAAGGGAAGTGATGATTAGATCGGTTATGATTTATTACGTAGATAAAATTTATTTTGGGTTTGGTTAATTAGACACCCTATGATTTTAAATCAACACCCCAAAATTTCTATACGTATCGTATAGCCCCATACGCGTCGTATAAAGGGAGGTCGTATAGCGTTGTATGTGTCGTATAGGTCTATATGTGTCGTATGGCCCTCTGACAACCCCTGAATTATTCTTCGTAGTCAGTGTTGAAATTCGCTATACGCGTCGTATAGCCCTATATGTGTCGTATAGGGGGGGGGGTCGTATAGGGCTATATGGGGCGTATAGCTCTCGGACAACCCCCTAAATTTTCCTCGTTTTTAGTGTATTCGACCCTATACGCCGCGTATGGACCCATACGCGACGTATAGGGGGGTGTCGATTTATCTTGTCGGTGTCTCTATAAGGCTATGATTTGATTATGTTCCTATTATAGTTATCTTCGATGTACTCTTATAAACAGCTAGTGCATAACACACAAAATCTTACGAGTTTTCTATTAACACAATATATCTTGTGGAATTTTCATTGTTCTATAATGAAATAATCATTCTATATAGTTTTTCATTTCTTCTTCTGGTTCACTAGAACCCAGTTTGACCCAAACCTATTTAGACCCGACCCAACCCACTTGTTTTGCTAGTCTTAGTTACTTACTTGCAAAATCAACCGTCAAACAAGGTTCAAAAAAGATCAAGACAATAACAGACACAAATACGATGATCAATAACAAAATAATGATAGAATTTAGCATTTTAGAACATGAATTGTCGGCGCGTATATGATAATATTTCACTTCTAACAGCCGAAGACATTGAGGCTGGCACGCGCAAGAAGTTCCAGACTGAACCCACCTTGCCCATATTTCTAAAGGTATCAAGTTTCAGAAAGTTATACATTTTTTACAAAACCATGTAACCGCTGTCAAACCCGTGTTTAAAAACGGATTAATTTCTCACTTGGACAGGGATCGATGGCGGTTTATGTATGAGATCAGCACGAACCAATCATTAAACAGGTTTAGTCTTGTACATAGTCTCATATTACATGGCATTAGTGTACAAGACTAGTTTTATCCAATATAAAAACATTTATTACAAACTTGAGATAAAATGAACAATAAAAAATGGATTCAAATCACCCAACAAAATTACCCTTAAGCCTCGCAAAACAAGCAGGGTTGGTTGGGCCATGTAACGGGTCAAAATGGATACTGGTTAAAATGGGTTTGGGTCAAAATAAGTGGACTATTTTTTTTTTTGTGTGTGCCGGCTAGCGGTAATGGTGGAAGTGGTCGTGGTGACAATTGAGATTGGTGTGATCCGTTTTGAAAAAGTGACCCGTTTTGACCCGTTGTATAGTTTGAGTTGACCCAAATGAACTGAAACTTAAATTCTTTCACCAAATTAACTCATTATTGAAGAGTGAGGTGATGTTTGCCACTCCAACTTGCCATATATACTCAATCACGCGTTCACGAATGTCGTATAATCATCTATATTTTCATATGGTATGCAGTTTAAGGAAGTGTCATACAAGGTTGTGATTAAAGGAATAACATCAACAATAGAGAAGGATGTTTTAAATGGAATAAGTGGTGCAGTGAGTCCTGGAGAAGTTTTGGCACTAATGGGGCCTTCAGGAAGCGGAAAAACGACACTTCTAAGTTTACTCGGGGGCAGGCTAACCGATCCTGACCCCGAGGGTTCGATCACTTACAATGATCAACCATACTCAAAGTTCTTGAAAAGCAGGTTTGTGTTTCATGTTTTGTATGTTTTGAAGATAAAAAAATATTACAATACTCATTGCAACTGAGAAGAGAAAATAAGTAAACCTTAATATATTTCACCTTTAATGGTTATTGTTACTTCGTATCGAAATAATCATATAAATAGTTTTAAAACACAAATCTTAAAAGAACTCTTTCGGACTAATTTATGGACACACAATTACGTTAAAATTATTAAATGTTTACGCAGGATCGGGTTTGTGACTCAAGACGATATCCTATTTCCTCATCTAACAGTTAAGGAAACGTTAACATACGCGGCTCTTCTACGACTACCAAAAACATTAACCAAGCAAGAAAAAGAGAAACGAGCAGCGGATGTTATTTGTGAACTCGGGTTAGAAAGGTAACATTTATTTTATAGTTATATGCTTCTTAAAGATTTACAACTACGTCGTAGTAACTCATAAAATAAAATTATAACATATGTGTCAAGCATATCTATGTCATTTCATATTTTACTAGTAACTAACTTAAGGTTAACCCAATGTCTTAAGCAGATGTCAAGATACGATGATAGGCGGGTCCTTCGTTCGGGGTGTGTCGGGTGGAGAGAGAAAACGTGTTTGTATCGGGCTCGAAATAATAATCAATCCTTCGCTCTTGTTCCTTGATGAACCAACATCTGGCTTAGACTCCACAACTGCTTTGAGGATAACAGAACTGTTACAAGACATAGCTGAGGTATGCTTGTGCAGGTAAAAACGGGTCGGGTTGGGTTTGATCGGGTTTGCCCAATCAACAAACAAAAACTTTCTTAAACATTCTTTATGAAAAAAATATAAATAGTTAGATTGTTAATTGTGACCACGAAAACAAGTTAAATCTTGTTTACAAAAATTTTCTCCTTTTTCTTAAAGGTTTTGCTTGATCGTGTTTGAGATGAAACACAAGTCATTAGTAAATGTGTCGAAATTACCACATCTATCAAGAAAGAATAAAACCAAGGGTGTGTATTTCTAACATGACACAAACTTAACAAGAAAGTTACCGGAATAGGCTTAGCCTAAACGGGTTTGGCTTTTGGATTGACCTTTGAAGTTTAAACATGTTTACTAAACGGTTTAGTGGGTTCGAGGGTTGCCCAACTCGTTTGTTTAAAATTTAAAAAAAATGCTTTAAGGTCTAAAACTGATTGTGTACCTTATGAAAAATTTAGAAACTAAGATATAAATGGTTGTAGATTTGTAATTTTAGAGTATTAGTAATCACAACATAAAATAAAACATAATTTCTAGTTAAACGAGTATAGTTTTCATGTTCACGTCGTATTCTAGTTTGTGTCATGTATTCGTGTTAGTGGTGTATTCAACCACGAATACGACCAATTTAACACCCTTGACTCAAACAGTTGATTTTATCCCAAGTGCTTAATCCACGTGGTTTCCGTACTCTTACATATATGTTACAGACGGAGAAGACAGTTATTACAACGATTCATCAACCATCGAGCCGACTTTTCCACAAATTCGACAAACTAATCCTACTTGGAAAAGGGAGTTTGTTGTATTTTGGGAAAGCATCAGAAGCTATGGTATATTTTTCATCGATAGGATGTTCTCCATTAATCGCCATGAATCCTGCAGAGTTTTTGCTAGATCTTGCAAACGGAAACATAAATGAAGCATCTGTTCCTCCAGAGTTACAAGATATGGTAGGAAATTCACAAACAGAAACAAATGGGAAACCAAGACCAGCAGTAGTTCATGATGTAAGTAACATACCATCATATAACATGATGCATATATATCTTTTGAAATGATGAAGATTTGTTCAAAGATTTGTGGTTTTTTTATTACAGTATTTAGTGGAGGCCTACGGAACACGAGTGGCTAGAGAAACAAAGAAAGAGCTTATGATTCCTGCACCACTGGATGAAGATATAAAGTCTAATGTTCAGTCGATGAAACGCGAATGGGGAGCCAATTGGAGAGAGCAATATTACATACTGTTTCGGAGAGGACTTAAAGAAAGACAACATGATTATTTTAGTTGGTTGAGAGTTACACAAGTTCTTGTGACTGCAGTTATTTTAGGACTTTTATGGTGGCAATCACAAGTTCATAGCCCCAAAGAACTTGATAACCAAGTAAGAAACATATATATTCACATATAGAGAAGTTCAATAAATAACCATTTTAAGTAAAGAATTACGAGAATCGCATAGACACTTGTACCTATTACTTGAAATGTGACACATAAGAGCGTTTTTAACCACCTCTATTTTTTCACCCACTACATGTGAATATCTACCATACGCCCATTCACTATTACATGTGTTTATGTAGTT
Organism: Flaveria trinervia; assembly: GCA_025506515.1. Classification (NCBI taxonomy): domain Eukaryota; kingdom Viridiplantae; phylum Streptophyta; class Magnoliopsida; order Asterales; family Asteraceae; genus Flaveria; species Flaveria trinervia. The sequence goes on along the minus strand of CM046442.1, from coordinate 123,641,247 downwards.
CTTATAGTTTGTATGTGTACCTTGCAGGCGGGATTGTTGTTCTTCATTGCTGTATTTTGGGCGTTTTTTCCTGTTTTTACAGCAATTTTCACATTCCCTCAAGAACGAGCTATGTTAAACAAGGAAAGAGCAGCGGATATGTATAGATTAAGTGCATATTTTATGGCAAGAACAACAAGTGATCTTCCACTTGATTTGTTTCTCCCAATGCTTTTTCTCCTTGTTGTTTACTTCATGGCAGGCTTAAGGCTAACCGTTGAATCGTTTTTTCTAACCATGGTTACTGTCTTCCTATGCATTGTTGCAGCTCAGGTATGCCGTTCTTCCTAATCTTGGTTACCATGACCCTAAGAATGAGAAACTTGAAAAAATAAAAAAAAATTAACAGGGACTCGGGCTAGCCATTGGCGCAACATTGACTGATTTAAAGAAAGCAACCACTTTGGCTTCTGTGACTGTAATGGCATTCATGTTGGCTGGTGGGTATTTTGTGAAGGTCAGTACCGATATTATAAATAAAACCTTCAAGTGTAGCTCGGTTGTAAATGCTTAAATTCCTCTAGCAGAGGTCGTAGATTCTACCTTGCGCTGGTTTTCTACCTTTAACCTCTTGATTGCGTTTTGCCTGATCTTATAATTAAAAAGGATGGAAGTTAGTGTACTAATTAAGGTGATGTATTTTCTGCAGGATGTCCCATATTCATAGCATGGTTACGTTACTTGTCGTTTAACTATCACACATATAGATTACTTTTGAAAGTACAATATGAAACCATTAGTCCTGTGATTGATGGAATAAGACTAGACAGTGGTTTGAAGGAAGCTACCGCACTCGCGATTATGGTTTTTGGTTACCGTCTTTTAGCATACTTATCTTTGAGGAGGATGAAGATTGGATGACTTTTGATGGGCGGCTGTCATAAATTACAATTTTGTTTTCTTTTCGTATCAAAGGGAAGTACAAAGGGAATGTAGGTATGAAGTTGTGAGAGTAACTACATGAAGAATCTTAGAAGTATGCTTTCTAGTTATGAAATCATAATCCAGAAACATGTTACATAATTGTAAAAAAAAATCAATGAATATTAATGTCTTTGATCAACATATGTTTGTAACCTCTTTAAATCTAGCCAAACCTAAAAATTAAAACTAAAAAATAAATCATTTTAAGCCACGTCTAAGCCTACTATTGAATCGACATAATATCTAAGCCACATTGGTTGCGACAGTGTTGCCTTGCTACCCTATTGAATCGACTTGTTGGAGTCTCTTTCAAGGGATTCATGGCCAGAAAACCTACTATACACACGAGGTGCATGTTGATAAACCGTATTTTTCTTCTTATAAAGATATTGTTAAAGGTCTTGATGCCCCTAAATATTGATGATGATAAACAATTTGGTGTGTATGTTCCTTTATGGGATGATTGTCTCTTCAATAAAATTGATGCTCGGTTCGGGGAGATTATCCTACCCTCAATGGCATCACAGATGGTTAATAAAGTTTGACGTTTATAAAAAACTAAACAAAACAAAATTTTCTATCATAGAGAAACTAACGAAACTAGCAGTTTAACCTGAAAAGACTTTGCATCTTTGATGGCTAGAGGTGGATGTAATAAACTAAACAAAAATAGACTTAATTTGGTATTTTACAATTTTCTTTTTGTTTCAATCCCATATTTTTTAAAATGTGATGTTTTAAATTGCATTTGACTTTACGATATGCTTACTTTTATCAGTGTTGTGATGTATTCTTCTTAAAAAACTAAGCCGTAGATAAAAACATACGTTTATTTACTTTACTAGGTTAGTATCCCGTGTATTACACGGGTTAAATAAATAAAATACTAAATAATTAATAAAAAATAAGGGCCTTATTGAAATTATCGGATTTCTGCCCAACGCCACGGCCATGACCATATTATTTAAAAGTATTAAATTTATGGATTATAAAACTATGCTTTAAGATAAATTATAATTATAATTACATATAAGTAGCTACTTTAGGTAAATAAACAATAATTTATTTTTATTAAACTTTTGTTTTATAAAAAAGTATGGTTTTAAATATTTTGTTTTAAGAAAACTGATTTTTTATAAACTTTGTTGTATTCTGTATTTTATAAAAGTTTAATTATAAAAAGTGTGTTTTACATAGAAAAAAAGTTTTTAATATATTAATTATATATTTTTAATTTAAAAAATAGTATAAGTACTCTTATTAGTATTTAATATTATTATTAATAATACAAAGAAATGAGTAATCTTATGTATAAATTTTTTGTTTATTAAAAAACTTTAGTTTGTAATTATTATAGTTGTTTTAATAAGACTGTTTTTTTTTTAAATTCACCTTTTATAATTTTTACAAATATAACTGTTTTAAAACATTTTGTTTCAAAAGATTAGTGCTTTTAAAAATTTCATATTATATAAAAGTTTTATTTTTTATTATTTCTATTTTAGTAAAAAGATGAAAATTTTAATTTTCTTAATAAAATCTATTTTTAATAAGATTGATTTTTAAAAAAATTAAATAAGAGAGAAAAATATAATAATTAATAAATTGATTTTTAATAAGAGAAAGAAATTAGTTCGAGTATTTAAATTACAATAATACCATTTTGATAGGAAAATTATATAAATATGTATATAAAAAGGACATGTGTCAAAAAAGGTTAGGAGAATAACATATAAAAAAACTTTCTTTATATAGATTTATAAATTATAAATTTATATCTACATCGGATGTAAATTTGATCCAAAAAGACCAAAGACATTTTAATACACAAGTAATCAAACCGAACAATAAAATTTCCGACTCTAGAAACACCCTTTCGCTTTTAAGTTTTAACTTGTATCATTTCGTGTACACGTATCACCTCCAAGTCGGGACAAACACATGGGTGTAAACTTGAGTGATAAACGTGACATGAGCGCAAAAAAACGTCATAGAACTTGGATCTTTGCCCCCATCATCGATCTCTGTGTTTTTAGGGCTAATTAAATTCAGAGGTCCATAATTTATCATTCAATATCCCCAATTGAGGCTTCCATTCGTTCGTTATCACTCTCATCATCTTTTCTTTCTCAACATCGCAGTTTCAAACTTCAACTGGTAACTAATCTCTATCTCTTTCTCTCATTCAAACATCTAATTTGAAGTCTGATTCAAAACCTATTGATCGAAGATCAGTTTCATGTTAATTGTTGACGTACGTACATCCTGAGTTGCCCCCAATTGAATCGGTTGTGAGATCGAAGAAACTATATGATTATGATGTTGATTGCAATTTGAAATTTCAATGAATTGTGATTAGGTTTAGTTTAGTCGTGATTTAGGATTGATTTTGTCGTAATTGTTTGTTTGATTACATCATTTACATTGGATTTCGGAATATCAAAATGCAAGTTCATTGGTGAGAGTAACTTGAATCACTACCAGATTTATGTTTCAGGAATCATTTGACTACGAAACTAAGTCTTTGTTATTTATATATCATTTCAATAAAAAACCATTGTTCTAGTGAAAAATGACTGTAAATCAACAGTTTGCAAGAGTGAACAAATTTGCAGTTTAATGATATTGGTGAGTTACAAATTTGCAGAGGTTAGTGACAACTTGCAAGACAATAATGGATCGGCTCACATGTCCTCCACGCCTCATGATCGTTTCAGATCTGGATCACACGATGGTAAGTGTGCTACAGACATATGATATGCATATGTAATATACAAACAAATTAACCGTATCTTTATAATGGTAACTGCAACTTATTTAGTCTTGTTGGTATATTTATTCTCAGGTTGATCATCATGATCCTGAGAATCTTTCTATATAAGGTTTAACGCCTTATGGGAGGCTAAATACCGCCATGATTCACTACTAGTGTTTTCAACTGGAAGATCGCCTCAGTTGTACAAGCAATTAAGGAAAGAGAAACCTATGTTAACCCCAGACATAACAATTATGTCTGTGGGAACTGAGATAACATATGGTAATGACATGGTGCCAGATGAAGGTTGGGTTGAGTTTTTAAATAATAAATGGGATAAAAAGATTGTCATGGAAGAAACCAGCAAGTTTTCTGAACTTACTATGCAGGTATGATTACTTGTGCTGTGCTAAATGTGTATTTTCAATAGAGTAAAACTTCAATTTGTAAAAGGAACTAGTTTTAATGTGTTTTTGTTTATGGTAATGCAGTCTGAAACTGAGCAACGACAACACAAAGCTAGCTTCTATGTTGAGAAAGGAAAGGCTCAGGAAGTAATAAAGGCTCTTTCTGAACGTCTAGCTAACCGAGGGGTGAGAACTGAGTTTTCTTTATAATCTTAAGTGTTATTGTTAACCCAATATGGTTCTGCTGCTGGTAATGAAAAGTTGAAAACAAGAAAAATTTAGTGACATTTTAAATCATTGAAAATGATGATTATCTAGTTTAGTTTCTAACATTGATTTTAGGAAATTCTTTGTGCAGCTAGATGTCAAAATAATTTACAGTGGCGGGATGGATTTAGATGTATTACCTCAAGGTGCTGGTAAAGGACAAGCTCTTGCTTATTTGCATAAAAAGTTAAGGGATGCAGGAAAATTACCAAAAAATACTCTTGCATGTGGAGATTCTGGAATGATGCGGAGCTTTTTACTATTCCAGATGTGCATGGTGTCATGGTTGGCAACTCATTTCGTTCATTTTTAGTAGAGGTGGCAAAATGCGTGGTTGGACGGGTTGGGTGATGGGTCAAAATTGGTAATTATGCTTTAGTTGAAATGGTTTGAGGCAGGTTTAGGTGAAGCGCTTGCTGCCATTGTTTCTTGACAAATCATTAGTGTATCAAAGTTCAAATATAATTATAAAAGTAATATCATTTCAAGACTAACCTAATATCTTGAATAACATGATTGAGGGGGGATGCTTAAAAAACCATCTTGGTGAATTTTGACCTGTTTCATCTATAGCTAATTTTTCTGTTTGTTATGTGTTTAACATATTAAAAAATAGAGATAAAGCACAACCTGAACCAACTATTCATAAATGGTTGGTGGAAGTTGCCCCCTCTAGTTGTAAAATCGAGTTCAACTCTCTGTATGTCACATATGATTGTGCTAAGGAGTATCAATGTTCTCATCCATGCAGGTGAAGAATGCACAGGAAGAATTGTTGCAGTGGCATGCTGAAAACGCCAAAAATAACCCTAAGATCATTCATGCAACTGAAACATGTGCAGCTGGTATCATAGAAGCTATTGGTCATTTTAAATTGGGTCCGAATATCTCATCCAGAGATGCAACGGATCTATCAGAAGCTAAATTGGACCATTTTGACCCTGCATATGAAGTAGTCAATTTTTACTTGTTTTTTGAGAGATGGAGGCGTGCAGAAGTTGATGGTCCTGAAGCCTTTTTGAACATTCTGAAATCAGTTTGTGTATGTTTATTAACCATAATAATTTCTCTGTTCATGTTTTAAAGGAATAAATGGCAGGTTTCTAACCATATCTTTGTTCGTTATATTTCTTTTTCGCAGTCTCCTACTGGCGTGTTTGTTCATCCATCAGGTGTTGAGCAATCCCTTCATGATTGCGTTAATAAATTAAAAGATTATTGTGGGGACAAAAAGGATAAGCAGTATCGAGTTTGGGTTGATCAAGTTTTCCCTTCACAGATTGATTCGGACACTTGGATTGTAAAGTTTAAGAAGTGGGAGCAAACTGGTATGTTATTATATCATTTTATTTATTAAAATTAATTAATCAGTTATAATAAAACTGGCTATAGGAGATTGTGTTTAGATGTGCTTTCGTTGTTTGAAGTTGTATGAATCTAGTAAATATGTTATTTGAGGGCGTGACAGACAATTTCTGATTTTCAAAAAACCTAATGCATAAAATGACCAAAAATGCAGGTGACGAACAACAGGGTTGCTTGACCACGGTTGTACTTAGCTCAAGGTAATTTAAGTTATCACTAATGACATAAATTAGTGGTCTTTGGTAGTGTTTATTGATGTGATTTGTTTTTGTTGCTTTTAGGATGTGAAACCCACTGAAGGGCTCACTTGGGTTCATGTGCACCAGACACGGATAAATGGCACGACACCAGATACACGCAACGATTGGCTCTTTTAAGGTTTTATGTCCAACCCACCTCTTAGATACCTTGGATCAATAAGTTGCATTACCAATAAATGTAGAAAAATCGTTTTCGTTCTCTCTCGCGCGCGTGTTATCTGTTGAGGGCTGTTTTCTATTATAGTCTACTCTTAACAAGTTCTACCTTTTGCATATTGCTTATGGAAAGAATACTAAAGCCAAGTTGCTATAGCTTTTAGAAAGTAGCATAGGTATATGCTTAGAAGCTGCTGTAGCCTTTTAGCTTGTGAAATTCTTTTTGGCCTTTTAAGTGATTCTATGATTTTTTTATTATGGTAGGTGAAAAAGTACGGGGGTTGGTCGGGTCAGTTAAAGTGTCCAAATGGTTAAAAATTTAGCGAGGGTCAAGCCCCAGAGGATATCGTGATTTTAAAGTGATTACTTCCTAAACAAAGGTTACGTGTTCAAATCATATACGGTTCATGGCAGCAAAAAGCAGTTGAGGGTCAAATGGACCGGTCATAAGATATTATTTTTCATCAAAATGTTTAAACTTTAAGTAATTTTAGTTTAAGAAATTTCCTTTATTCGGTGAAACTTGTTACATGAAACTTGCTTAATTAATAAGATACAAAATGGATAAGTTTGTTTTTTTGGTATTTCAAAAGCTAAAATAGATGTAAAATTGTGTGAAGAAATTACAGATTTTGTATTTTAATTTGACATCAAAATGTGTTCTAAGACAGTTTTTAAACTCTCTATGGGTTTATTAAAAAGATTAAATATCAATGCTACACTAAATCCGTATAAAAATCTATAACTTAGAAGTCGGCTTGTGTCATCTCTACTATTCTAATGGATTACATCTGTTATTTAATGTTCTTTAAGAAAAATAAAATCTTGGTCTCATTTGTATATCTTACACAGAGATGACAAGACATGACAAAACTAAATGGATAGATGAAGATTGGAAAATTGTGTAGCGTGTAGTTGAAAGTGTCTTTGACATTTGTTGTAACCCACTTGTCATTTGTTGTAATCCACTTGTAAGAGGGAACCCTCTCTAAAGCAGACTAAGATTTAACTTCGATCAAGAAATTCGTTATTAGTTGTATAACTTACAAGTAAACTAACTTTTTGGTTAAAGAAGATTTGATATTTAGACACCTTAAGATTTTAAATCATCACCACCACTTATACATCTCGTACAGAGCCATACGAAACGTATAAGAGCCCAGTCATTCCCTGACATCCGAGGTGCATATCATGTTGTCGGCTAGCATCATTCGCCACATATGAAATAACACCTAAAATGTCATAATTTGAAATGTTAGGGCTATATGTTGTACATAGCCCCAAATGAGATGTTTTATTGTCTTAAAAAAAATATCTTGACTTTTCTATCTTTTTTATATTTAATATTTAACTTTTATCATTTCCTCCCTCTAGAAAACCCTTACCATACTTGAATTTTATTCTTTTAAACTAAATTGTTTAAGTTTGTACTCGTGCTGGAAAAGTAAAAACCGAACACGAGTCTAAAACAACAAATCACCCCCAAGTAGATCCAATATTTTATACTTTCACACATCCAACCTGTCGATCTGATCCTCGTTACATCCGAATCAATTATAAAGAAAGAAATTACAAATGAGAACATGGATAAAATGTTCCTAGACGGTTTATCTTTTTCGCATTTATATTATTATTAAATTAAAATTAAAATATATATCGCAACCCTCATAGTAACTCTTTATTACATTCATACCCCTACTCCCCCTGACCCCATAATAAGTACTTGCATTCCCATATCACATATCCCCAATGTTTGATAGATCGAAATGATCACCGGAGAAAATTAAAATTAAATAAAAAAAAACTCACCTGAATCTGCAAACTTCATGAAGATCTCAATTTCACATCATCATTGATTCGTTTCATCTATCGGTGGTTGAAGATCAGATTATCATGTCGATTCAAAGGATCGTGATTCGTCAATACACCGTGGATCGGCCACAACCGCTGCTAGAAGTACATCGTTCGTCGAAGAATCGGTTCGCGGAGTTCGCCGGCGGAGCTACGGCGGAGTGCGCGGTGGTGTGCTGCTGTATTCCGTTAGCGGCGGTGAACTTACTCGTGATGGCGGTGTACGGCGTTCCGGCGGGGCTGTATCGGAAGGCGTTGAGGAGGAAGCGACGTCGTAGGCTTTTGAAGAGAGGATTGGTGGTTGAAGGCGACGGCGATCGGAGCAGCTGCGACGGAGCGGAGCTGCTGATCTGTCCGGCGGAGGTGGTGGTCGGATCGCCGGTGACGGAGGTGGTGGTCGGAGCTCCGGCGCCGGTGCCGGAGAGATGTGTGGTTGATGTTGAATTGGAGGATGAAATGTGGAGGAAGTTTTATGGAACGGGGTTCTGGAGAAGCGTTTCGCAGAGAGTTGATTGAATGGTGAAACGACGTCGTTGATTGAATGGTGAAACGACGTCGTTGATTGAATGGTGAAACGACGTCGTTGATTGAATGGTGAAACGACGTCGTTGATTGGTTGAATGGTCGGAACGACGTCGTTGATTGGTTGAATGGTCGGAACCACGTCGTTGATTGGTTGAATGGTCGGAACGACGTCGTTGATTGGTTGAATGGTCGGAACGACGTCGTTGATTGGTTGAATGGTCGGAACGACGTCGTGTTCTCCGCGTCAATTAATGCAGACATTCTGCGGTTGATGCACATGGGAGTTGTACGGTACGAGTCAGCAATGAGTGATAGAATTTACGGGAGTGGGCTCTTTTTGTGGACATATTTACGTTCATTGCCATTGTACTGTTTTCACATGAGTTGTAGATGAGTGAAGAGTTAAAGACTGAAGAGTGAAGTTTTGGTTATGGATTTAATCAACGAGGGGGGGATTAAAATGTGTGTTATAGAGTACGTAATTATTATGTTTGTTAGAAATTGAAAAAAAAATGGATTAAAAAGGTTATGTTCTAATTAATTGTGTTAAGTTGATGTTATTTATGATTTTCTGAATTTACGAAATGACAAATCAAACCTTGTTAGATAGGTTCTCAACTTGTCTCTTTTTAACTATTTGACAATTACATAGTTTTTAACTTATGGAAACGGTTAAAATCATTATTTGTATCTACAATATTAGTTTTATTATTAAAATACAATATTGTTATATGAATTTATGTGTAAATTTATATCTATTTACATATTTTAAATGTTTACATATGTGCAAGTTACCATTTGCATATATGTAGTTTTAGTGTTTACACGTGTAATGGTTTTTATCATATATGATATACTTGTAAATTCATGTATATAAATTCTTATAATAATGCTGTATGTTAATATTAAATACGTTGTATATAAAATAATAATTTCAATTGTTTTTGACGAAATTGTGTAATATTTATAAATTCTTATTTATCCATCTCTTACATGCACAAATGATAAAGGTTAAATAGTCGGTATGACTTACATGGTTGATCCAAGTGTTAAATCAAAACAAACAATTTAGAAAACAAAATCATGAAACGAACCATTTGAATCTCAAAATGACAAATGGGGCATCGTATTTTGTTTAATCGGTTTGATCGATTTCAACAACTTGTGAACACTCGCACCTAAATTTCAATGTTTTTAATCATGTTTCTTCTTTAAAAAATGTATGCATACCAATTTATCATTAAATAAGAAAGTTGAACAGATCCACCAATCACCAGTGAGTTATATTCTTCAATGTTTAATCGTTTGACCAAGTTGTCACTTTCATAAACAAGGTGGATTATTGCCTATAATTACATCCACACCATGTAACAAGTGACCCCTTCCAGAAGTCGATTATAATTTAATTAATAACATTGATTATAATATGCGAATGATGGGGAATAAATAGCAATTTAATACAACTTGACAGTCGACTTTCTGAATTTTTGATTTTATATATATTTTCATTTTTCCAAATAAAAATCTATTTTACATTTTATTTTTAAAACGATTAAATTTCACCCTCTTTGATCATAGGATTTAAACTCTTAACTACACGAAGATAAACATATATTTTCCCCTTCATACCAAATATTAAACTTTCATCAAAAGCACCAACTAGAGTTCACTAAATCTCACACTACGTAACCCATTTGCCTTATTTTTAATTGTTCTTGACGATTAACGTCTAGTAATGAGTTGTAGTTTCCAACGTTGGTTGTTTTGACCAATATATATCCATACCAAATTGTCAATGAATGTTTACATGTTTGATTTTTTTTTCTTCAAAAGACTTCCAGAAGTCCATCATCATTAATTCGTAAGATTGTACATTGGTCATTATATAGAAACAATGTTTAAGAACAATTAGTCAAATTGGTTGTTAACTTGTAGGTTTATCACATCAAAATATTAAATCATCGTAGAATGTTCAAGTATTGTTGTGGTTGTGGCTTGTGAGTTTATCCTATGGCCATGGTGTGTTTGTGTATCTTTATCGTTCTAACATGACCACCGTCGTCAACACTGGCGGAGCATAGTTAAGACCCAGGGGGGGTTACTCTTTTTTTTGTTGGTATTGTTAAACTTTAGTCCGATTGTGTAAATTTTTTTTGACCCGGTAGTGTAAATGTTTATATAAAACTCGAGTTTGCCTCCTTTAACAAAATTAATTTTGCCCCACCTCCCTTACGGGAGTGTTCAAGTTCCGCCACTGGTTACCAATGTTGCCCCTACCACAACCACCATTGCCACCACTACAACATCCACCTAAAATCGAGCTTGTGTAAGTTCAAATTTTGTTTGTTTAACCCTAAGAGAGTTGGAACATAGTTTTTGTTTCAATCCAATTACTAAGACTCGAGCTATGGTTAGATTTGACTCATTTTAGTATGTATAAATATTTAATAACTTTATTTATATATAACTATTAAAATTTTATGCGTAACATAAATAATACTCATATAAACTCACGAGTATAGTCAAAACTAATATATGAAGCGCGGTCTCGACCTCATTTATTAAATGAGCTCTAGTTATGCCCGAGCCTATTTAAGTTTGGCTCAATTCGAGTTTTCAACAAACCTATCTTAAACGCACCTCTTCTTCGTTTACAACTCTAAGACTCCACTCAATGTTCACCGCTGGCATGGCTAGCCGCCATAAAAATAAATTATAGTGACGTTTTGGAAACAAAAACAATTGCCTTGTGTTTTCGTGTTTTTTTTAAGTCGAGACATTATAGAAAATGAAAGGAGATGGAAAAAAAAATCAGTAAAGAAAGTGTAAGAAATTAAAAAGATTTATGTTTACGAGATTTTTAAAAGACAGAAGTGAATAGAAAAAAAAACAAAATTTTTTTAAATAATATTTTCTCGTAACTTTCATTTCAAAAATAAAAGGAAAAAGAACACATAAAAACTTTCTTTTTCCTTTCTTTTTCTTTAATTTTCATAAACTCTGTAACACGAAATGTTTCTAATTTTGAGCAACTGCGACCAAGCAAAGTTTTTGATAATCCAATGGTCCGGCACCACACGGTGGAGATGTGAGATGTTGATCGGATCGCCGGCGCCGGAGAGATGAGTGATGAAACTGATGGAGGTCAATAGGGATTGTATTGAATTGGACAGATGCAATGTGAAACAAATTTTACAAAACAGGGTTCTAGAGAAGCGTTTTCATCTTCATATTTATAATTATAATAGTTAAGAATTGCTATTTTCTCACTTTTTTAATAAACAACATATTTTATATATTTATTAGTATTTCTTCTCTCACATTCACTTACAACAATCTAAAACAAATATTAAAAACCATATACACATAAAATGTTTACTTTAAATATACAGATAAATATTAATATTTATTATTTGCTCTAAGTCACGATCATTCACCAACAATGTATTTATACTTAAAAACCAAGGTCAGTTGCTAATGAGATTGTGCCACCGACTTCGATTTTAATATATATATTAATTTCGTTTGGTCTTCAACAACAAATGTTTACCTAGAACACTTGGTAAGTTGGACAGATTTCAGAGCGTTGGGTCTGCGGTTCGCCCATTTGGGTTGACAAGTTTTTAAGTTTGTTAGTATTTTTATCATTCTTCCCCTCTTATTTTTAATCTTTACATATTCAGCCTCTGACACTTTTTAAAAACTTTGTAAAATGTCACTTTTACCATATTAGGTTTTTAAAGTTTCGAGTTAACTCCTGTATAATATAACTTCAAGTCCATCTACATTTAAATATATAATTAGAAACGATTTGGGTCAAATAAAATGTTTCCAAGCTTAACGCTATACACTTTAAGACCGTCTATGTTTCGACATACGCCTATGTTTTGGTGTAAATTTTGTTCAAAAATAAGTTAGGTCAATTATGAAACGTTTTAGTACTTATTTTTATGTACGTTTTGAGTTACTCTATGTTTCGACATTGGTTTGTTTGGCAACGTGTCGGGTCAATATAATACTTTTTCATTTACTATATGTTTGAATGTAAATTTAGTTCGAAAAAGGTCTGAGCAATTTGAAGTCTATGTTTCGATATTAATTTTGTTTGAAACGAGTTAGGTCAAATAGTAAATATTTTTGTTAAATGGTATAAATTTAAGTTAATGACAAATTGAATTTGAATGGCACGAAACGACGTCGTGGGCCTTCCCATCAAATCATTGCAGACCTCCTGTGACTCATGCACATGCGACTTGTACTGTATGAGTTTTCAGTGCATGGTGAAAATTACTGTTTGACCTCTTTTTGTGTACCTATTTACCTTCGTCGCCATTCTGAATTCTGAATATTAACTTTTGATTTTTTTATAAATGTTTAGAGTTGAACCACAAGGGTTTTTTAGTAATGGAATTCCTTCTAAGGGGATTAGAGAAGCGGTCTTGACGGATTAAGATACACTATCATGGGTCGTACATTTGTTATTAAAAAAATTATTTCTTGAAAATTTTGGATAAAAACAGTTATTTTTTATCAAATAGATGGACTAAAACCATATCTAGCTCTAAAAAAAATGAAAGATTAAACATTTTGAAATTCAATTCAATGGCTATATATGTAAACAAAAAATATTTTTGACTTCAGCAGCAAACGATTGCATATATCCGTATGGTTTATAAACCCTAGTTTCAACATTGAAAAACAAAAAGAAAAAACGATGGATTAAATTAAACCAAGAAGCGCTTAATGTTTTCTCAGGAAATATGGAAAAGAATTACTTTCGGAATGATGTTGTAGCTGACGCCCCAAGAGGAAGATCGTCACAATACTTTCTAGTAAATTGTGATAAGCGTCAACTTCTATTTGTTGTCATGGATCAGTTTGGAGAATTTGTTGAGGTATTGAAGATCGGCACAATACTTTCTAGTAAATCATCCAGTGGTGTAGGAACCATTCGTATAAAAACAAAAACAAATACTTTTATTATCAAACTACAAAACAAAAAATAATGGAAAGAAGTAAATTACAAATAGTTTTATAATTGAATAAGAGAATATACAAGAAGATGATGAAGATGAAGATTGTTTGGCTGGGGATTTGTATACGATACAAGTCCATTAAAATTTGTGTGTTACAATAAAACCGTTTGTTTTTAGGGTATAATATAGGGATAACTCTAGCGCCCTAATTGTACCTTGAAGATGAAAATTAAATATTTCAAGTTTATTAATCGAGCTCAAGTCAATTTGACCCGTTATATATATTACTAATTACAAACTTATATGTGTATTAGGGATGTGCAAAAAACCAAATAACCGAACTGCAACTGTAATAACCGACACAACCGAACCGAAAAAACCGAAACCAATAAGAAACCGACGGTTTGGTTTGATGATTTTTTAAAACCCGATTTTTTCGGTTCGGTTTTGGTTTTGCTTGTAATGGAAACCAAAAAACCAAACTGCAACCATAAACCGAACATGTAAATTTCGAAGTATATTCATACACTTATAAACATGACTAGCTTATAAATTACTTATTTAATTTATGATATCTAAAATAGATAGATGTTTAGGTTTCGAGAATAATTTTTAAATTTTTTTGTTTTGGTAGATGTAGATTATTTTTATTAAACTTTTTGTTATTGTATTTTATTAATTGTAATTAATTTAAATGTTAAGTAATTATAAGAATTTATAGATTATGTTTAAAGATCAACAAAATGATGTAAGCTCAAACGTTTTAGCTTAAATTCATTACTTTGAACTAATTTAAATAAAAAAATTGAAGCCAAAAAACAAAACCGAAACCAAATCAAAACCAAAAAAACAAAAATGAACGGTATTAAAAACCTAGAAACCGCAATATCGGTTTTTGGTTTTGGTTTTAGTTTAAACCGAACCAAACCAACCATGGTCACCCCTAATGGGTTGTACTCATTTTTGTTTTTTTGTTTTTAATTTTCTTACTTTTAATCATAATACTTTTAAATCTTTTACAACTTAACTCTTACATATGTTCACATTCAACGTTATTACTTATACTTTTCATCTTTTACAAAATTTCCGTTACACGTTTTGGTTCAAATTTTACGAGTTACACGCCACAACGTGTGCGTGTGGTTCAACGGTTTATGCCTATTTCTGTTTAACGACCGGTCACAACCGTGAGTCTTAAATTGACTTAGTTATTCTTTTTAACATTTTTCCTTTTGCTTTTGGTTTATTTTATTTTTTATATTTTCATTTATTTTTAATATGAGTTGTTCGGTATTGATGGTCGCTAATGATGATGTGAAATCGATGCTACATGACATGGTTTACATCCGCCACCGTAACGGGGGCTTTTCACTTGTTAAAACTAAAAACTAAATAATTTATTAATTTTAAAATTGTATAACATATCCAGGCCAAAATTCATTCTCACCTAAACCTCGACCTCTCACCAATCCACATTCCATCACTATTTAAAACAATGTATGACTACAAATAATGCTGTTCAACCAGCTCACGACCTATGACACGTTGGAAATTCGTTCGAAAAACGAAATCGGCTTGTATATAAACGAGCCAGACCGGTTTGGCTCGGTTTGTAAACAACCAAGCTTTAACCAAGGTCAGGTCGGATCATGACTCTCTCGTTAGCTGGCTTGTTGGTTCGCTAATTGGCTTGTTTAAATTTAAACCTAAAATTAAATTACAATTTTAATGTATATGGACTTTCCTTGTACGCAATTGATTGAAATTAACTGAAAAAAGATGAAATATTTTGTACTTGAATCTCTCTACTCTAATAAAAGGGTAAATATGGATGACACGTGTCAGCACCACAATCATTCTCATCAAAAGTTTCCCGCCTCTCTCTCCTATTAAATAATTAACTTAATTACTAATAATATTATTCTAATACTTTTTATATTTAATAAATTAATAAATAAATCTCTTTCTTAATGTTATTTCTAAATAAATTAATATTATTATTAAGTCAATTTTTAAAAAAAAAAGTAATCAAATTTGGGAGTTGTAATTAAAAACTTTTTAAAAATGATATTTTTATACGGTTTGTTTTAGAACAAAATATATATTTTTAAAAATAAAAATAAAAACAAAATTTTAAAAAGTTGATATCACTTTTCTATTATATATAATCATTTTTCATACGTAATTTCAGTCATATCATATTTCAAAATATTATTTTATAGTTAATAAATTTATTGTATAAATATTTTATTTATTCAACCCGTATAATACACGGGTTTACTAAAGCTAGTACATTTATATATAAATAAGGAATCCTCTTTTGATTTCGATTGCATCCGTATGGCTTTGAATCTTGAAAACAAAAAACAAACACAAAAAAAATCACATGAAATTGAAGTTCGATTTTCCGTACGGCTTTGAATCTTGAAAGCAGACCCACCCGTGTGCAGTTGAGCCTTGAGGTATGCACTTAATTGATATATAAATTTCTAATTTCTAAAATAAAACTGTTAAAATTGTTTCATGTTATATTTTGTTGGTATGCGATCGATGTTCATTGATTCATGATTGTTATTTAAACTTAATATTTAACTATGATCATTTAATTATATGAATAGTTCATTTTTGTTGTTAAACATTTACAAATGTTTATTTTTAGTTTTTTTAAAACATCTAAGGTTTATATTTTGAAAAGATTTGTTTGTGAGTTTAGCTAAGGGATTGTTTGACAAGTTCTGAATGATTACGTGCTGAACCAATAAAAGGTTTGAATCATTAAGTGGTGAACTATTAAGAGGTTTGAACCATTAAAAGCTACTATATCGTTTAACTATTCAAATGCAAATATCTGACCAATTCAAATAAGATGTGTTAACCATTCAATATTAGACATCTTAACCATTCAACACTAGTATAACACTTAACTATTCAGAGGCAAATGTCTGAACTATTCATACATATGCTCGCAAAACAACAGTCTGAATCATTGAATGTTGAACCATTCAGATATCTGAACAATTAAAAGGCTGATTAAGAAACTACAAAACAACCTCATAAGTATGATCTACAAGCATTTTAAGGCCAATACGGTTCCAAAATATGTTCTTTCACACTTTTCTTATAAAGGGTAGAGGTATAAGGTATTTTGGTTATTGATAAATGTTACTTTTATTCAAAACGGATGTTATTATTGTTGGAATTTTGGACACAAAATAATTATATTTATATGTTTTTATATAAATAATTATTTATTTATTGGTTTAAGTTCTCATTTTGTAACGAACTAATCGTGTCCAAACTGAAGCTAAGATGAATTAGATATCGATGCTCGAAGTTGAGTGGTTGAAATGAAGAAAGTAAAACTTGGGTGATTATTGTAGGAAATTTTATAATTTCTTGCATAATGCTAATAAAGCCATGTTTTGATTAACATGGATGTCTTATGTTGACCAAATCTTTTAATAAATATTATGAATGTCTATTATGGATCATAATTTTTATTAAAATTGGTATTAAACTTGTCATGAATAAAATGAAAGCTTTAATTTGGTCTTATAAAACATTTCATAAACCAAATGGGGGGTTTTGGTTGTGAATCATAAAACTCACATTAATATGAACTTATTAACATGAGTATATAAACAACTCATGATGATGAAAAGTGAGAAGAAAATTTTAATTTCTTGAGTGTCAATAAGTTTTATAGAAATTTAGAGATGAGTACTCTCTAATTGTTCTTCCTACGTCATCATCTTTAATCTTGTTCCTTATAATTTCATAACACATACTTTATCCGGTGATCTCTTGGGCTGAGACACTCTCCGGCAATACATACTGCTTTGGCTGTTGTACCCTGGGAGACAGATCACGTTGTCTTGAGTAGATACGCGAAATTTATTTTAAGGGACCCGTATCTAACACGATCCTCAGCCACAACTGTCAATCTTTTGTTTGTTATTTGTTGTAGTCAAGGTGTATAGTTGAAGATTCAAACGTGATGAAGACTCGTGTCAAGAATACTATATGAAGACTCGTTGGAGTATATACTAAAGACGGATGTTTGAATTAAATTTGACACATAAATATTGTTTATATTTATTTTTATAGTCTATTTGTAAACGACATTGTACTAAAATATTTTCCATGAGTAACGAGAGTGTCGTTAGAATTATTATCTTTTAATATAAAAGTGAACCTACTTCATACAACTATAACATAACTAACTTTGTGTTTCTTTTCTTATATAAATAAATGTGTTTTTTAATTACTTTCTAACTTTAAAATTAGTTATATTTACCATAAGTATTATAGGCAAAATTCTGAGTAACGAGTAAGGGGTAATTGGTCTAGAGAAACACAAAGTAATGCTATTCATCTATCTCTTTTACATGCAAATACTGTTGCATTAGTTATGTTTAAAATGTTATTATTAACATCATACAGATGGAGCAGAAGCACATTTCTTGTGGCTCGGTATGTGGGCGAGTTGGGGATGACAAGGTCGATATCAATAACACTAGGAACGAAGAATCACACCTTGTCAGTATTCCGCTTGATGTTTTGAGAATGATTATGGAGTTATGTGTTGGTAGCCATATGATTTACATTTGTGATAGTATGTGTGTTTGTATGGAAGCGAAAACGCCAGTAATGGAGAACAAGATCTACTTCAGCTCCTAAGGACGGAAAGACGGTGTTCTATTCTCTTGAAACGCGCAGGTTTCGTACATTCAATGGCGGAAACATCCAACAATGTTCAAAGGATATATTTGGAACTAAAAACCATGTACACCCTCATGCTTGGATTGAGCCAAGTTGGTCTTAATTAGGTAGTTAACCTCATTATTATCAGTATAGTATTAACTAGAGGTTGTTTTACGTTATGGTTGATAACTTTTTTTTAATTTAGACATTTATGTAAATATGCATGAATGAACCTATAGCCATATTTTGCCCAATGTTCATGTGTTGAGGTATACTAATGTTATTTTGGTTATTTTCTGCTTCTGCTAGGTGGAAATTGATTAAAAAATACAAGTATTTATGGGGTTGAGGGGGTAGAGAGGAGTTTACCTAAAACTTTACTACTTAGTATATTAAAACAATATATCTTTTCACTATTTGAACTCAAACTCAAACTCAGCTCGCTCATGTTCATGTTTGTTTTTTTGACTTTCCCCAAACTAACACTAACATAAAGTGAACCCGTTTTTTGCTCGTGTTCGGTTATGTTTGTTAATTAATATCCTAATCAAACAAACTTAAAAAAAATATATAAATGTGTAAAAGTAAATAAGTAAACATAAATGAACATAAATCAAGAAACATATACAAATGTAAATAAACTTTCATAAATAAACTTTCATAATTGTAAATGAACAAGGGTTTGAATGTGAAATATAATTGCTTATTTCTTATCTTTTAAATTTTGATATGAAGTACTCAATCAGTTTAAATTTAAAGTACATTGTAGAACATTTTTAAATGCATGACAATAAGTTTTTAAACAAAGAAAAAATATACCTTTCTAACATACGTATTCATTATACGTAAATATATTTTAATTCAATAAACCTATTGATGTTCAATATTGTAAAAAGAACAAAAGGCAAGTATATATATATATATAATAGTACTAGGAATACTGCAAAGCGTTTTGTTTTATAAAAGGGTCAAGAAGTCTTATAACCCAAAACAAAAGTCAACATGTCTTATAAGTTATAACCCAAAAAAGGTCTAAGTCGTCTTATAACCCAATGTATATACACACATACATATAACCAACTATTATCAATGTTTATACTTCTTAACAACAGGTTTGAAAAGTTGGATAATAGAAGCAAGCCTACTACGGTTTACCTCGGATTAGAGCCTGAATCAAAAGCCTACCTACCAGATGTATGAGCCTATACAAAACCGTGTTAGTCGAGATGTTTTGTTAAACGAGAAGCAAGGGTGAAATAGGCCAAAGAAAGAGTCTTAAGTGATTTAAATCAATTCATCCAACAGTTTGTTACTTTGTTATCTATATACCGAGGGCCAATATTAAGAAAATAAATCAATCGAGGCAAACAAAATGACAGGCCCAACTTACTCTACTAATGGACCTCCAGATACAGCCCAAATTCATGCCAAATAAGCCCATTTTTCTCCCATTCTGGCCACGTAACAGCAGCCCAAACACAAAACAGCAGCCCATTGTTCCAGCCCAATCAAGGCACTCCCAGCCTCCTATTACAGCCCAAGATCAAGAGAACTGGGCCCAAACCAACCCAACTCCAAGACGATCAACTCGAGCCTCAAAAGTCCGCGAAAAACACAACGATTGTGTTGCGGAAGGGGGATACTGACATCGAATTACTCGTAGCTGAAGATGGATAACCAGAGTCTTATGTTGAATACAACAATTACGTGACGTGCGGTTTGTTTTGGTTACCAATTAAAAGATTCTACTTCTTATAACTTGTTTAGTAAAACGATATCCATAAAACACACAAATAATTACTTTAAATTCTTCTAACGATAATCAGTATAACGATTCTATATTTTTCTAACAGTTAATCTGATCACTTGTCCAATCCAACCGTTTGAAATTTAATCACATCTAAGAAGAAAGTGTGATTTTATTCGGTCATCCACAAAAAAGTAAAAACCCTAGTAAAAGAAAAAAAAAAGATGATACAAGATCCAAAACGATAAAAACTTCGTAGGCCTTCAAGTTCTTCGATGTTGAGAAATGTTATGAATCGAAGGTGTGGCTTCTGAAATTGAAGATGAAGACGAAGTTGAAGTTGAAGATGAAGTTGAAGGTGTGGTGCTGGAGCCTGAATGATCATGATGTGCTGCTGGAGCCTAAATCATTGACACCATTATTATTCACACATTCAAACAATCTACCATAACAACAAGATCGAGTTACATAAGTTACGTACGTACGTACCTGATTCATTCTTCTTGCGTCTTCTTCTCCTAATAGTAGGATCAACTGAAGTTGCGGATGCTGGATTCTCATTCAAATTCTCGGAGCTTCTACTGTTAGTTTCTTCCAAGTTTCTGGCTTCATGTCGATCCAATATTGACTGCATTCGTTTGATTCCCTCCTTCAATTGTGCTTGTAGTTGTTTCTGTGCTTCAACCTTTCTTTTGAGTTCTTCTAATTGCTTACTTGTTTCTTCTTCTGAGGGATCCATTGGTTGTTCACTTGTTCTTCAAGAATGTGGGTGATCAAGGATATATATTATATATATATATATACACACCTTTTAACTTGTAACTAACTGATTTGTTTGTTATAGGCAGTTAAAAGAAGTTAGTTTGTTACAATTAGTTAATTGTGTGGTGGGTTAAAGACGGTTCAAATTATATGTTATAAATATTACATGTGAATCCATTTTCTTTTCACTGTTAATACTAGTTTAATGTTAATTTCCCTTGAGTTTTGTTTACATTTTACGTGTTTAAGATAGTAATCAGATGATATGAAAACCTTTTTAATTGCCAAGTGATGATCTCAAATTATTCTTGATATTATCTTCTGCTCTGAACAACATATTGTTGGGTGAAATCTCCTTAGAAAAGTGTCATGCTGCTACGGTTTACATATACTTAGTTTCTATGTCAATTGCATAAGATTGGTACGCCGCTAATCACCATATGTAACAAGCAATACAATGTGCGATTCAGTTTTGATAAAAGTATTTCATAATAGTGGAACAGAATTGAAACTTTCAAGCGTATTAAAAGGGTTTGAGCGGCTTATATTACAGGTTGGGATGAGATTTCAAAGCTGCTGCTTGATTATGTCAAAACTATCAATTTCCTTATGACATTTAGTGTTCTTCCTCTGGTTCAATGTTTACTGAAATCTTTTGACTGCTGTCCTTCAAACATGAGGTATGCTTATTCTACTATTAGGATGTCAAGTTATTTTTTTAGATTGCTGTTGTTTTTAATGTTTGTCGATTATCAGTTGTATTGTACCAAAATCATTTTATTATTTTTTACAGGAATGTTGTTTTAGTGACTAATATTGTTTTAAATGCTTGTCAATTATCAGTTGTATTAAAAGCTTCAGCACATCAGGTCTTCACCTAATTCAAACAAATTGTTTATGAAGTTCATCTAGTATTTCTTTCAGTTCTGATAGAGGTGTTAGACTAAACAGTTGTTGCAAAACTTATATCATTTAAGTAATAATTAATTTTTTAGGAGCTGCTATTCATTAAAGATACATGTCGAGCGATCTTCAACCTGTTTGACTCATTTCTTCTAAATCTATTGTCTTACCCATTTGAGACACAACAAAACCCAAATCTACCCCAATCGGATCTTTTTGATCCGTCCTGTTAAAAGCCTTACCTGTTTGACCTTTTTACTCATTTTGTTGTAAGTTTATATATTCAAATATGAGATAAATCATAACGATGTTTAACCTTTTTTACTCGTTTTTTCAAAGCAATTTTTTTTCTCTAATTTTACCTAAGCATAGTCCAAATCGTCCCATTTAGGTTGAAATTGTCACCCATTATTTCTGATGTCGTTTTCTGGTGGTAATGACAGAGATTTGGTAAGAAAAACGCTTGTGAGAGATCCCAAAAGGAGGCTGACAGCACCTGAAGTTCTTGGTGAGTTTAAATCCCTATTTTATGATGATAAAAGTTGTATTAATCTTTAACATCATACTATTATTATATTAGTATTTCTTCACAGTAACAATTTGATGTAATTTTTTCAGCGAGTGGCTCTGAAAATATGCATGCACATACTCATGCTCTAATCTGCTCAATGTTATTCCATAATTATTACATGCATGAACAAATATCAAGTCTTGAAAGCCTCTTGTAAGAAAAAGTTAAACAAAGTGATATATGATTTTCATGATAATAATACAAAAACTTTGATTAAATTTCCTGTTGTAACAAATGTTGCTTCTAATCATTTGGTTATTTAGGGATCAGATAAACAATTTCATAATCAGTTTAAGGCTGTCATTCTTGATTATCTTATGTATTATTACAACATAAAGGAGTAAAAAACATCCAACTCCAATTGTTAATTTTTATAGGAGCTGTTATCCATTAAAAATACATGTCGAGCGATTTTCAACCTGTTTGACTCATTTCCTCTAAATGTATTTAGTCTTACCCATTTGCGACACAACAAAACCCAAATCTACCCCTATCGGGTCTTTTTGACCCGTCCTGTTAAAAGCCTTACCTGTTTGACCTTTTTACTCATTTTGTTGTAAGTTTATATATTCAATTTGAGATAGATCATATCCATGTTTAACCTTTTTTACTCGTTGTTTTCAAAGCAGATTTTTTTCTCTAATTTTACCTAAGCATAGTCGAGATCGTCCCATTTAGGTTGAAATTGTCTCCCATTATTTCTGATGTCGTTTTCTGGTGGTAATGACAGCATTTTTGGTAGGAAAAACACTTGTGAGAGATCCCTAAAGGAGGCTGATAGCACCTGAAGTTCAATTCTTCGTGAGTTTAAATTCCTATTTTATGATGATAAAAGAGATATTAATCTTTATCATCATACTATTATAATATTAGTTTTTCTTCAGTAACAATTTGATGTAATTTTTCCAGCGAGTGGCTCTGAAAATATGCATGCATATACTCATGCTTTAATTTGCTCAATGTTATTCCATATTATTTCATGCATGAACAAATATCAAGTCTTGAAAGCCTCTTGTAAGAAAAAGTTAAACAAACTGATATATGCTTTTCATGATAATAATACAGAAACTTTGATTAAATTGCATGTTGTAACAAATGTTGCTTCTAATCATTTGGTTATTCATGGATCAGATAAACAGTTTCATAATCAGTTTAAGACTGTCATTCTTGATTATCTTATGTATTATTACAACATAAAGGAGTAAAAAACATCCAACTTTTGTTACACTTGATTATGTGATTCTGATTATATTCAATAGAAATATCACTTTTAAAACACATATTTAGGCGCCAAGTAGTTTTATCCTTTTATCTTGTTGATCACACATATTTACTAACATTTCAGGTGGATATTGACAACAATGGTGTTATAGATTATGGAGAATTTGTTGCAGCAATGATCCACATAAATAAAATAACTCCAGAAGATCAAATATGTGCTGCTTTTTCATAAATTGATAATAATGGCAGTAGATGCATCATGGCAGATGAACTCCAATTGGCATTTGATAAATTCAGTGGGCTGATATACATCTCGATGAAGTTATGCGTGACATTGATAAAGATAACATAATTCTTTCCCTCTAATCTCACAACAGTTAAACCGGGCCAAGACAGTTGCCCAATTCTCTTACACGCTTATTTTCTTTCTATGGTTTTAGGACGGGAGGATAGACTATAGCGAATTTGTTAGTAATTATTGATTATTCATAGATTTGTTTTCCTCTTCTCTTGATTTTTTGAATCTGTTTATATATTAAACAATTACTAGTAATTTTTTTCAAACCATTTCTTACAATATAAATGTTCTTTCAGTTTCACGTAATTGGATAATGAAATTCGACTTCAATTTATGTCTTTCCTTTCATTTCAACCAACCCAGTCTATCTTTTTTATGTTTTTTATGAAACGAGAGTGCGTGAATATCATTTTTGAAAAATGTGTTTATCAGAATTGTTTTTTGGCTGCAAAAAGTTGCATAATGTATTCTCATCATGAACTAAGAAAATGAGGTTAACAACATTGTGTCCCTTTTTTTTTCCTGGAGTATGAACATTTTCTTGAATGTCCTTCGAACTGACACATACAATGGCATGAAATTGTGTTGATGCATTCTAGAGGTTGAAATTGATTTGTTTACCTGCAAAGATTTGGATTTGGCATATACTCTAGAGAAAATCACGAAAATTATCATTTTCTTGGGTGTGTTATGCCTATACTCATGTAAAAGACAAACCACTCATTTAACAATGGTATGCACGACTAAAAGCCTGTTTTCTTCATTTCTTGATATCAACTATCAAGTTCTTTTTGGTGCTTTTTCTAAATGAAATTTACGTGACAAGTATGAAACCATCCGAATAATGTCATGTGTCCGAAAAAGGTCATGATGCTCTGCTTCAATCTCAACTACCAGAAATTTGTACCAATTTCTTTACAACACTTTTGCTTGCAGATATAAAGGTTGCATCTTGGAGCCATTGGATCATTTCTGGCTTGCAGATATAAAGGTTGCATCTTGGAGCCATTGCACGACCGGGAGGGCCGGGTAACATGTCAAACTTTAAAGTATGGTACCGCTTGATTTTTTATTCATTCAATCCGTTCTCTTTTTAGCTATTCATATTATTTGTTACACTAGTTGGAGAGAGTAAAAAACTAAAGATCACATGTTTTACCAAAGGATTAAACTGGGCACTTAACTAGCGAGGATGTGGTATTGGTTATTAAAGTGAAAATTTATATAATTGAATAGGGCACCTTTCATGCACTCTGCTCGTAGAGCCAAATGTTTGCAAAATGCATCTCATTGGTGTTGATGGGGTAACTACCCCCCACCCCAATGAACTTTTACAATTCATATCATACTTTATCAACTATGAGTTCTCAACAATGTAATATTTTTTATTATATATCATGCACCGTATGCTTCTTTATTTAAAATTTGTAAGATAGTTTTGCTTTGGTTATTTATTATTTAATGTTTGCTTAGTTTTAAAAAAAACTTATGGACTTTATTGATTGTTTATCAATCTAATTTACTAGTTCTGAAACAGTACATTGTTTTATAAACTATTTAAGAAGAAAAAAAAAGAGATAATTACTAAGGCAAATATAAATTATAATTTAGACGCTTTTTATATACATGGCTAAGTAAACAATACATTCTTTTATAAACCATTTTCATATATCATTTTATAAAGCTCATCGCTTGCTTTGGAAATGAGTTGTGTCAATTATAGTATATATACTATACTTTTTCATGTCATATTTAATGCCGTCACAACACGTGATGGTTAAAAACGGTGTAAATTTAAAATTCAATAATTTAATTTATAAAGAATAAATCAGAACTAGTAAACTAAATTAATAAATAATAACCTAATTCTATACAAACAATTTTTTAAACAAAAAATAGTTAAAATAATAAATCTAAAATAACCAAAGCAAAATTATTGTACGAACTTTAAATATATGAGCATACATGACATTTTCATCTAAGGGTTCACGAAGGAAACATTTTATAGAAAATAAAAATTATATGGATTGGAGTCTGGTACTGATATTATGTTCTTATTGTTAGCTCGCTTGGTAACCTCTTCATAGGTGAGTAAGTTAAAGTAATGTTGCAGAGATCTTTCTGGCATAGCTACTTGATCTATGATTACGTTCCTGCCGAGAATCATAACTACTGGATGGTCAGTAATTGTTGCCATGGTTTTGGATGCATGAATGCATATGTAATTATCAAAGTTGTAGCAAGACATAATTTCAAGCCTGCCGTTGAAGTGCTCATAGTCCAAGTTTTGCACATTTGCTTGTATGGCATCTCCGTGCATTCAAAATAAGGAAATTTAATTTATGTGTTTGGTGGAATCTAACAAAGCAGTATAAAATTATTTGTATGGCTAAGGTAATTAGGTTATACAGAATGTGATATATGTGAATTTGACATGAAAATTTATGTTTTGTGATAATAATGTAAGACATTGGTATAAATGAAGCAATGATTTTTTTTAGTTTCGTTGCAAATATATTTACTAACATGTTGGTCGATCAGAAGGTACGCTATGTCTTTTTTCATTCGATAGGGAAACCACTTTCTAATCACACGCAAGATTATCGGTATGGGGCTGCCTTTGGGTTGAATATGAGACAGCCGATGTGTAGCCATTGTGTTTTTACTATTCATCGTAAAAGAGAAATGATTAGTGTATTAAAGTACCTAGAAAGGATACACTTTTAAGGTCAAAGAGAAATAGTATGTGCATTAACTATTCATGCTAACACATGACCAGCAAAACAAAAAGCTATGTGTATGATATGCTAAAAGCAAGGTTGAAAAAATTTCTCATCAATTAATAGATACTCAATGAGCATCCACATGAGCATGTCAAACATCGATAGGAAGCAATAACATGTATAACATATACAACAAATGACTAACAAAAGTGGACCTAAACAGCAGACTTCGAAAATCTAACAGTCATATCACCTATATATGAAATAAGAGATCGTTCTAGAATATTATTAAAGTACAACGGTTATTGGTTGGTCATTTAATAGGTGTAAAACTATTTATATTTTTTGTTTGGTTATAAAATTATCTGGTGGTTAATTTCATTTAGGAATTCTATGAAGACGATGATTTTTGTGGTGCCAACAACATCATTTTTGTTGGTTCAATGAGCACCTTCAAGGAATCCGGGCAGGTTGCCCTTAAAGACGCAACGTATAGTTGCCCGCGTGAATATTGGCTGCAATAGATATACTCTAATTTTTTTAAGTGATTGTCTTTCACTTTTGTTTATGGTCATCGCATAGCACACTTTTATAGGGAATTGACGTCTTGTAAAGGTAAATGACAGGTCTTTGCTATTGTGGATGAAATGATTCTAGGAATGTACACGCGATGGCCAATTGAGGTTCTTGTTATTATGTACACCTCTATTATTCTAGGTAATAGTTGTGAGACTAAGAGTCTTGTGCCATTGCATAAGCATGTGGCTAGGTTTATGTTACGAAGCAGCATGATAGGAGCTTTCACCTTTAAGTTAAGCCTATGTGGCAGGATTCCATTAAAATTCAACAGATTTAGTTGTTTTGTAGGGTACAAAACGTCTATGTCGCCTCTGTTCTGTGAATGTGGAATCATTGAATTGTTGCTAGAAGTTTTCACCTTTAAGTTAAGCCTATGTGGTGGGATCACAAAATGGGCACAAGTGGTCAATTAAGACGGGTGTTTTTCCCATTGTATTTTCAGTTGTAAAATGGTCACAAAGAGGCCTATGTGGCGGGATCACAGTTTTTTTTCTCTAATTTTACCTAAGCATAGTCGAGATCGTCCCATTTAGGTTGAAATGTCTCCCATTATTTCTGATGTCGTTTTCTGGTGGTAATGACAGCATTTTTGGTAGGAAAAACACTTGTGAGAGATCCCTAAAGGAGGCTGATAGCACCTGAAGTTCAATTCTTCGTGAGTTTAAATTCCTATTTTATGATGATAAAAGAGATATTAATCTTTATCATCATACTATTATAATATTAGTTTTCTTCAGTAACAATTTGATGTAATTTTTCCAGCGAGTGGCTCTGTAAATATGCATGCATATACTCATGCTTTAATTTGCTCAATGTTATTCCATAATTATTTCATGCATGAACAAATATCAAGTCTTGAAAGCCTCTTGTAAGAAAAAGTTAAAGAAAGTGATATATGCTTTTCATGATAATAATACAGAAACTTTGATTAAATTGCCTGTTGTAATAAATGTTGCTTCTAATCATTTGGTTATTCAGGGATCAGATAAACAGCTTCATAGTCAGTTTAAGACTGTCATTCTTGATTATCTTATGTATTATTACAACATAAAGGAGTAAAAACCATCCAACTTTTGTTACACTTGATTATGTGATTCTGATTGTATTCAATAGAATTATCACTTTTAAAACACATATTTAGGCGCATGTACGTTCATGTGTTGAGGTATACTAATGTTATTTTGGTTATTTTCTACTACTGCTAGCTGGAAATGGATTAAAATACAACTAGTTATGGTGTTGAGGGGGACTTAGAGAGGAGTTTACCTAAAACTTTACTACTTACAATATATATTAAAACAGTATCATTTTCCCACTTTTATTGTCTCTGTTTGAGTGGGTTCTTATTCATGTTCTTGATACAGAAGTGTTGCTACTACTGCTTTACAAATCAAGTCACTTGAACAAGCACTAGATATTTTACATATGAACAGTACAACTCAATCTGTGTTTTAAGAGATGTTTCGAAACCTGAAACATTTGTTGGATCTTGAATTTTATGGAACCCGTCATGCAACACATCTAAATATTTGATGGCCAGTGACATGATATTTATCTCAAATAAGTTATAAGCAACAATACCTGCACTTTAAATTATTATACAAGTCGTATACTATATTATGATGCATATCTAGAATTAGATTCGTGCGATGCAATGGATTTGTATGTTTAAAAGATAAGTTGACAGCTTGAAAATGTATGTATAAATAAGCATGTCGCAAAAAAATAGAACGACAGCTTAGGTAAGTAGATTCTGTGGCGGGTTTGCCTCTAGATGAACTCGAACTTGGCTTAATCGTGTTCGTGTTCATTTGTTTAACTTTACATTAACTAACATGAACATAAAGGGAACCGATTTTTGTTATTCTCAACAAACAAACATAAATAAAAAGGAAAATGAACTTGTGTTTGTTTGTTTATCGATCATCCAATGCTTGGTTTTATTTTTTTAGTAGGTTAGCATGATGGACCAAGTAGTAGTTGACCATTTCTAAACTACAATTTACGGTGAGTGGTGTATGAAACAGAAGACCCATTGGAATATAGCTTTTAACAGTCTCAACATAGATTCGTAGGCATCTTGTATATCGTACTTGCCATATTCAAAAAGAGAAAATATATATGTTATTCACGAAAAGACAGTTCTTTTTGCAAATGACAACCTTAAAGTTCAACAAACAAAGTTTCATTCAAACCTGTAGAAACTCTTATAAACAAGAGTCATTTAAACCTGTAGAGACCCATATGCACAAAAAATCCTTTAGCACACTATTCACACCACAAAAACCTTAAATTCTTCACAAACAAGTAAACGATAAACCTAATAACTACATGTATTCAGAAATAAAAAAGAACAACTTTGCATTGCATTCTAACCTCCGACGACCACAATGTCTCCATTTGTCGTACCCTGATTGGATGATTCCTCTCCTACTGCATTCTTCTGCGGGCTAACTTCAATCCAATCTTCAACTTCAAGAGGATTTACTGGTGGGGCTTGAACTTCTTGAAATTGTTCATCTGAATCTTGGTCCTTTTCTTGATCTTCTAGTTTAGCAGGTGTTTCTGTTGACTTTTCAGGTTTAACTTCAGTTTTTGAAGGTGGGGTGTTGGTTTTGAGTTTTCTAACGGGCTTCTTGGAAGCAGCAGTATCTTTGTTCAAGTTGACCGAACGTGATGTTGGCTGGTCCTTGACTCGTGGGTTCACAGCAGTCGTGGTTGGTCTATGGACCGGTTTACTGAAGCCACAGAGCTCTTATTTCTGCCTAGTTTCGGAGATTTTGGACGTGTGGTTGGTATCTATAGACAGAGATAGAACATAAGATAAACAAGAAAACAAATTAGATATGTTACTTGCATATAGATGTGTAAATCAGAAAAAAGACCGAAAGGGCAAAATAGTAATTAGCGTTATAATTCAAACTTCAAAGAAGTTTCAAACAAACAACACATATTGAGCTTAATTTAGTCATTAGTTCTTATCTATTGTAAGGATTTGTAAAAGGTCACATAAAAAACCTTCTTGAGTTCCACTTTGGGAGGGGGCTCTTTGTAAAAACTTGGCATTGGTGCTGCTTTAAACGTCAAGCTCTTCCGTAATTTCTTGATTTCAGCTTCCTGATTTTCCTGCATTAGGACCACAATAGTTTAGAAGTGTTAATCTGTTAGAAATTTCATCAACTAAAAAGGTCAAGATCTAAGACCTTTGACTTTTCTTGCAGATTAGTCTTTTCCACTTCTTTTGCGTGACTCTTTTCTTCTAACTTTGAAAAGAATTCTCTTCTCTTTTCAGCACGTTCTTCCAATCTGGAGGAAAAGCCTGTGACGCTGTTCCTACGTTGCCTGTTATGTATGACATCATTGAAAATTTCATAAAAAGTCAACATTTGAAAAGAAGGTCAAACAAAAAACATGCTTAAGTGAGTAGAGGATAATACGATGAGGAAGTGGAATGAGTGTCACCGTCTTCTCTAACTGGCACTGACGCTTTTGAGTGTTGATCAGATGATCTGCAATTGCAAAAAAAACCTCAATTTTCAAAAAAACAATAATGATCACATTTAAGAATTGTACCCTTTTTCCATAGTGTTAATCGTTAAGACTAATTAGGATGATCTTTGTTTCCCACTTTCCCAAGAAGAAAGTTTATCTATCACGTAACCTACAAGGCTTTGAGAATAAATACTTGTAGATGACCAATAATGGTTACCAAATAAGTGCATTATTAACTTAGACAGCAAAAACCTTAAATGACTAAGTGCATGCGGTCAAATAACATATTTTCCATAAACACAGGATCAGATTATAAAATGGTCACAAGATGATATAAAATAGATAATGCTTTTCCTTATGCATAAAACAGGTTTGAATGTTGCATAACTTGCAAGGCTAATTAAGGAATAACAGCTTACAGCCTAAAATCATCATTAAATGAATGTATGATAATTGTGTTCCTAAATCAGAACAATCAAATAATACTTTTCCTTAAGTACTCCTAATTAATCTTTGTGTCTTAGAAAAGTAAAGTTGGAGTAAATTTTGTAATAATTACCAAATGGCAAAAATAATTCTATTGCATTTCTTGATCAAGTAAGTGTATTTGCTAAGCACTTAAACAAACTTACAAGTCTTTAGAAGGAGGACCGTCTGCACTTCCATTGGTTTTCTTGCCCTAAAACAAACAAACAACAACATGCACTAAGAACACGAGAATTCATCAAGTACTCAAAAGCTACTCAAAATTAAAAACATAAATTTACCCTTGACTTGTTCACACTTGGCAGTGAATCTAAAGTGGCTCTTCGGGCAGTCGTGCCACTGCCTTTTAAACTGGACTCCGTTAGTTTCACTCCACCCTTCGAGCCCACTCTTGGTTTGACTGATTGCCCATCATGGGCTCGGGTTTTAGCAGAAAATGAGAAACTTTTAGACAAGTTTGCCTTTGGCTTTTGAACAGCACTAGTACTAGGGCCATTTTTAGCTAACTTATTGTTCTTTGAAGTAGCCCCATTAGTAGCAACTTTGGTGGAACTCTGCCCTTCTGTATCACTAACATTCTCAGAAGACTCGACAGCTTCAACTTTTGATGAATTCGCTTCTTTAACCGTTGTCGAATTTCCTTCTCTTTTTTCACATTAATCTCACCAACAGCAACACCACTTTCATCGTCTACACGAACCTCGTTTCCAGACTCCATCCTAATCATAAAAAACAGAAATTTAATGAATTACAACATGAGAAATCAGAACAAATGTGGATCAAGAAACACTTCTGTAATGTCTTGCACAATGTGTAATCACTTAATTTGCAGTTTTTAACAAAAACCCTCAAAAATTACAAGATCCCAACTAAGTATAGACGAAATTTAACACCTTTTAGGGTTCTAAAACATATTGAATCTCAGAAAACAGGAATTAAGACGGCAGTGTTGTCGTTTTCTGAATAGACAAATCGAACAGCATCAAGAATAACCACTAATTCTTCAATCCAAATCTCAACTGACACACCCAATTGACCACACCAACATTCAAACAGAAGATACGATGCGAAGATCGAACAAATTTGAGAATCAAATACGCATGACCCACATGAGGAATCAGTCTAAATTGAACAAAATTGAAGAAATTTTCTATGCAAAATGATGGAAAGATTACCAAGAACTGTAAAGGGGTACCTTGTATGAGAAGTTGAATGATGTTTGAAGGTTGAATTTGTGATTTTGCAAGAAGACGAATGAAGATTTTGTGTTGGAAATTCAAATGGTGTGAAAGTGACCCAGAGATTTCAGGGGGAGTGGAAGTGATCATGGATGAAAATGGACGAAATTGGGGGTGAAATATTTGTGAATTGACGAATTTGCCCACCCACCCGTTTTTTGAGCTATGTGTTCTTAATGAGAAAAACTAAAAAAAACATGTAAAATTAGCAAATTAAATATGTAAATAAAATATAGCACTAGAGTTGGTTAAATAATAAATAGCTTAAGGCTCAGTTGAAAATTACTTTAAGAAAAATTGTTTGAAAACAGTTTTTTTTATAAACTTAGCTTGACTTACACGTTTACAAAAGCAAATCAATTTGCTCGGCTTGATTTTGACTCGCATTGTTTGATTTGATTTATGTATACGTATACGTATAAGTATGTGTATAATTGTTTTGTGGGTGAAATGCTTTTATCGCTTCGCAATCGTAATAATTTTATAATTTTTTGATATTCGAATTATCAAAATACCCAATAATATACGATGTTCACTTGTCAAACTACGTCTGCTAATATTCAGACAATTTTGCCTTGAATCTCGTTTAAAAGTAGCTTGGAAAAATTTATTTGGAATCAACTCATGAGTCACATTGGCTCTGATCATGTACAAACCAAGTCTGACTCGACTCGTTTATAACTCAAGACGAGTTAAACCAACCTTAGTTTCACTCACCTCAACTCGTCAACTGTCTTATATGTATAACATGATAAAAAAAAGGATTATCATGTAATTAATATATATTTAATTAACATTTATTTATGTTGGAAAATTAAAAGTTGTCTATGTTATTGTTGTGAATAACTTTCTTGTTCTCTAAGAGCACTTATGGTTGAATAGAGGTCACAATCCTCGAAGTACAAATTTTCAGCCAAAAACCAATAAAACCGAATACTTCTCACGGGCTGTTTGATTACATTGACTCGGTAAGATCTGACTGGGTCAGAAGCTGACCTAGTAAGATATTCTGACTGGATATGCGTCTGACTGAAACTTGATTGTTTGATTCGATATATGACTGACTCAAAAACTGTCTCTGCAAATCATCTTATATATAAATCACCTTTAACCAAATCACCACTAAACATCTCATCTTCATCCATCTTCTTCACCGCCTCTTCCACCCACCACCCACCTCCGGCATCACCGCCACCACCTCCAGCATCACCGCCACCACCTCCAGCATCACCGCCACCACCTCCAGCATCACCGCCACCACCTCCGGCATCACCGCCACCACCTCCAGCATCACCGCCACCACCTCCGGCATCACCGCCACCACCTCCAGCATCACCGCCACCACCTCCGGCATCACCGCCACCACCTCCAGCATCACCGCCACCACCTCGGCATCACCGCCACCACCTCCAGCATCACCGCCACCACCTCCGGCATCACCGCCACCACCTCCAGCATCACCGCCACCACCTCCGGCATCACCGCCACCACCTCCAGCATCACCGCCACCACCTCCGGCATCACCGCCACCACCTCCAGCATCACCGCCACCACCTCCGGCATCACCGCCACCACCTCCAGCATCACCGCCACCACCTCCGGCATCACCGCCACCACCTCCGCATCACCGCCACCACCTCCGGCATCACCGCCACCACCTCCAGCATCACCGCCACCACCTCCGGCATCACCGCCACCACCTCCAGCATCACCTTGGTCTTGGTTAGATGAAAAGTACCCAGTCAGCATGTTTAAAATTTAGTTTCGGGTCAGACCAAAAGGACCCGGTCAGATCTGATTTCAAACGTATCAAACGGGCTGACCGACTAACCGACTAACCGAGTCAACCGGATCAGACAAAACAAACAGCCTCTTAGTTTTTCTTTTATTCTTACATAGATAAACCCAAATTCTCTCATGAACTCTATACTTCTATCTTATTGTATTTATATAAGTTGATATGATTGTTCATTCATAACTATCTATATTATGATCTATCTATTATAATATTTTGATGGCCTATATTTTACAACATAATAATGTCCAACTAGATAACACAATATTCTCTTTTATTATATTTTTTTGGGGGGAAGGGCCGAGTGCTGGGTGGGAGAGAAAAAATAATATATACATGATATCTTTGATAGTGGACATCAAATCATATTAGATATTAGTTTTAGTAAATTCGTGTATTGCACGTATTAAATAAATAAAATATTAAATATAATAAATATTTATTAATTATGAAAATAATATTTTTAAGATAAGATATTATTAAAATTACAAATAAGTAATGACTATAAGTAATAAAACCGATAATATCAAATTGTTTAATTTTAATTTTTTATTTTTTAAAAAATAAATAAATACCTTCTATCAAAACAAACTATTTTAATTAAAAATATCATTTTTAAAGTTTTCTTTATTATAACTTCTAATTTTAATAAAATGGATGTTTTTAGAAAAATCTTATTATATAAAACTATTTTATTTAAAAAGAAAATTAATTAGCTCTTTCTTAATTTATTAAAAAACTATTTTAATCTAAAAAAGAGTTAAATAATATTTTTACTAATTATTTAATAAAGTAATATTTTTAGTAATTATTTAATAGGATAGGAAAACGAGACAATTAAATATTTTTAATTAGTATGAATGTGATATTGCCGAGTGTCCTCTTTAATCATTCTTTTATAAGAGGATTGAGATTACTCTTTCATCACATCATCATTTAGTACCAAACCAAGTTAAAATGAGTAAAAATTATTATTTTCTTGATGCAATATGGTGTCATACACTCATACATCATGTGTCATTTATCATATTAGCTTAAGTTAAAAAATATATATATCTGACTCTTAATCACATATGTTATAGCTATATATGAAAATTTACGATAGAAGTTTCACAAATTTCTCTAAAAATAATTGTCATGTGAATTATAATGGTTATCATTGATATCTTTTAATGATTAAACAATTATTTTTAAAGGTCTTCGAATAACACACCACCTTTATTCTATTAATCTAATCTATAGTACACTAGGACCATAACAGTTCTAATTGAAAGGATAATTTTTATTTTAATATATATTTCATAAAATTAAATATTTAAATGGAAAAGAGCGTTGGGGCCTAATGGTACTTTGATTATGAAGACAATGCATCACCTAATTTATGTACTTAAAATAAATGTAAACCACCATTAAAAGCAAAGAGGATAAGAACCGCCGTCAATAATTCAAGTTCTAATAATTATTCCTACGAAAAAAACCAAAAGTTTCCCATATTTAGTCACTATTATTAGCACATAGCAATAACAATGCTAACATGTCTTAGTCATTATAAGTTAATAACCTTTTGATATAAATGAGTTTTGAATATAAGTTCGTATCATTTCATATCATTTCATAGGATGCACATATCTATAATGCAAGAAACAATACCAATCCCGCAAATAACATGAACAAATTGACTCGATAATGTGTTAGAACCATAAGTTCTAATATGATTTTAAAAAGATTCATACATCTATGAAACAAAAAACTCAAAAGGGTTCAATTTATTGGTCTAAGGGACTGTTTGGAATTCAAATATCGGTCAGAAGGTGGTGACTTAATAAGGGACTGTTCCAAAACTAACTGGGTAAGGAGAAAAATATGCATGGGTTAGTAGTGTTGGACCGGGTCAGACACGCAAGAGTGAAAATCAAACAGACCGGCCAAAATGTCTGACCGGATCAATGGATCAACCGATCAACCATTTTGACCTAATCAGAACTAAATCAAACAAAAGAATAAAAAAGTAAGAAGGCAGCATTGGTGTTGGTTGTATTCCCCATATTGACAAAAGTATAATATTTATAATCGTTTAAAAGTCTTATCTACATTGAAACATCTCTTTTATAATCAAATGGTTGACCCTTGCCATCAAATGGTTAAAAGGTTGACTATCATAATAATTTATGTGATGTTCCAATGTAGACAACATAGTGAGAATCAAATGGTTAAGTTTTGAAAGGTTATGTGATGTGAATATCATAATAACTTATGTGATGTTCCAATGTAGACAAAAACAACCAAGTCAAACCAACATCTTTCGGTTATGTCCTCCATTGTAGCTTCCGCTTACCGCTTAGCACACATTGTGCTTACGCTTATTCATTCACATCGCCTTCGAGTGACTATATATATGATTTCCCCATCTGTGTTCCAGCTTGACCGAAACACCCCATCTCTCTTCTATGTTAACGTTATTATTAGCCCTCTCGTTGCCACAATACTATTGTACAAAACCCACATGCCACTTTTTCTATCATTCATTTTGTTTATATTAAACGACTTAAACTACACATATTTAATCAACCTAATATCTCGTTACGAGGATCAAACCATTATCTTTTAGAATAAAATGGTACCGATACCGCCATGCCAAAACCCTTTGGATTTTGTTTATGTATTTTAGTTTCACTCTTTTAGCCGGATCATTACGTGCATGGTGAACTTCAACTCTACAAATGTCCATATTCTACACAAGTGGCCCTATTTTTGTCCCATCTAGGCCGTTTGTTTCCTTGGCCCAACATATCTAGGCCCAATTATCTAATACCAAATAACCTTTGCAATAATTCGGGCCGTTTGTTTTTTAGACCCAACAAATCTAGGCCCAATTATCTAATACTAAAGAACCTTTGAAAAATTCGGGCCGTTTGTTTCAGACCCAACAAATCTATGCCCATTTAACTAATACTAAAAAACCTTTGAACAATTCGGGCCGTTTGTTTCTTAGACCCAACAAATCTAGGCCCATTTATCTAATACCCCAACAGCCAATTCCCCAACTCCCCAAATCCTCAAGAATCTTTGATTCTCTAAACCACCTAGTAACTAGTAATACATTGTACATTTTAATATTCCAGCCCAACGTGTAATAGATATATGATGTATCGTGACACGTAGAGGTGGGTATGAAAACCGGGTTGGTCCCGATCGGTGGGCCCTACCCGGGTACGGGTAGTACCTGATGGGAGGTGTACTCGGGTTGGAACCGTTTTAGATTTTGAGTTTTCTAGCGCACCCGACCCGGACCCGGACCCGAACCGAGCAACCTAGTATTGGACACACACACACACAAGAAAATATACGAAGGAAAAAATAACTAAACCCGGTATTGAACCTGACTCGGACCCCACCCTACCCTACCGGGTATAGCAGGTAGGGTTTTCGTGTAGGTGAAGCAAAACTAGGTTCACACCCGGTTTCGCCTCAACCCGGGTAAAGGAAATCCTGATTGGGCCGAACATTGTATGTATCCGGTTTCGGGTACGGCCTAAAACATGTTTTGCCCACCTCTAGTGATAGGATTGAGTTCTTATAATAACCCTTTAAAATTATGTTAATACTTTATACCACCGACAAGCTTTAATAACATAAAAAATATAAGATTGAGTAATTAGGTTAATTTGATTATTTTACTTTTTCTGTACTTGCCATACATTTTCTTCACAAAATAAAAAATCTCAAATAAATCAAACTTTTGTTAAAGATTTGGGGTTATTTCCTGTCAATGATTTTGAAAAGTGTCTGATGGCATCAACTACTGATTGTTATTTGGATCATCTTAGGTGGTTCTTATTTGTTTTCTCCTCACAAAACAAATGAGATTTGTTTACTAGGGCTATGAGGTGCGGTGAAATCATCAAATCGGGTTCGGGTCGGAACGATAGAACAAATCAAGAGGAGATGATTAATTTATTTCTATTTTTAATTAATTGCTACATTTATTCTAATTTTTAATATAAATTTTAAAATAATATATAAAATAATTAAATAACTACTTATTGCATTTTTAAACAAATTAATTTAAATCATGTTTAAATAAATTTATTTAAGATTTTAATTATTTCGACTCTATAAATGCTTGTATGGTTAGTTTGTAATAGCTAGTTTTAAAAACAAACATAAAACTAAAACATATAGAAAGTGAGGTTGAAAAGATGATGAATTTAAGACGTAGGCAACATCAAAAATATTTGTTGGAATACAAAATTGGTATTTCAAAAGAGATGAAATGTTAAAAAGAGATTGATAGTTGAAAGACAATTTATTATTTGATTTTATATATAGATGTGAAATTATTTTTGTTAATTAAATTTGTAACTTTAGGTAAAATCAGTGCTAGTAGTATCTTAGCTACTACTGAACCTTTTGTTTACTACCGTTGACTTTGTTCGTACGTCCCTTGCCTCTGCACTTTCGTGATCTAATGGTTCTTTAATCCTTAGTATCATAACAATCTAAAACAAACATGGGCCCACTTCTAGCTTTCAAACTCGTTTGATGTATGATGATGATATTACATATATTCATTAACTAAATCCCATAAACCTAAAATTAATATAATATTTCATTATAAGTTGTTTAAACGCTTTTGTAGTGTATGCGTTAATGTGTTGTGTTCCTTGTTGCATTGCGTAAGCACCGCTCTAGTTTTACATCGTCTATCTTCATTGTTGTCAAGAGTATGGTATCGAATATGACTAGAGACGACGAAAGGGATGGTGCCAACGATGTGTGGATTTAGGGGATTGTTGCAGGATGACATAGTAGATCCACCCTTCCTTCAACACGACAACACTTGATAATGTGAATGTCGTACCTATCCCGCGTTCGACATGGTTCCCCTCTATCTAACTGTGTATGAAAAACTAACCACATCCCCATCCCTACTTTAATGACATTAAGCTAAATGATAAAACTTAGGGGTGTTTAGTTCACAAAACAATTTTCTAATGAATTAGAATAAGAATTAGAATTAGAAATAGACATCCTTTGATTTTGATTATAATAAAGCTAATCTGATTTGTGTCTTGTACCCATAGTCGCTTCCAACTTTCATTACTTCTGGGTTTCTTAATTTAAGATTATAATGGACATTGTTTGATGATTTATCTTCGATTTTGATCTTATAATCTAGACATCCTTTGATTTTGATTTCTCGATTTATATATATCACGTTCATGGGTTTTTGTTCCGAAATAAGAATTACCACATATAATTTTGATTTCTCGATTTTACATGAGATTTTATTCATCGTTAACCTATCACAAATGATGTAATAAATATCATCGTAGAAGGATAACTTGATAAACAGTAATGTATTCTTTAACTAAATAGTTGTAATTTTCTATTGAAATTCTGGCTCAATCTCCGATAATATAATTCCCTCTTTCTGAGGTGCACGTCAATTTGCCCCTTGAAAATAAACGTACGTTGCTCATAGTGGTCACCCTCTCAACAGAGAATTATTATCTTCCAAAATGGCGATTAAGGCGTCGAGGAAACGAAGCGGTGACGAGACGATAGTTCCGGCAGCCGGAAGAAGAAAAACACTAGTATTCTCGATTGTGTCGACGATGATGTTGAAATGGAGGATAAATTTGAGAAGGCTATAAGAGGCGGTCCAAAACTACCCCTAAAGGTAACATAAGGGGCGGTCAAAATACCCACCCTTAAAGGTAACATAAGGAGTTTCGTTCAATTTGTACTCATTTAAATTTTGAAAAGGCTACAAGGGACGGTTTTTTATACCACCCACCCCTTCAAAATATTAAGTCCACACCTTTTAACTTTTTGTACTAGAATGAACAAATGGAGTTTTTCTAGTTTTAAGAAAAGAACAAACATGTTCCATATAAACGAAAATTAAAGTGTTTATGATATTAAGGTTTTTAAATTGTAATTTTCAAAAAAATAGAACGATCATTTGATCTAAGCTTAACATCACTAAGAGCATTCACACCTCGTTTCCTAAATTGATATGAGTTTATTATTTATATTATATGATATTCGTAAATTGGTTGCAACAAAAGAATATGAAAAGTTTACTTTTCAATTTGTATTTAGGGGAAAGACTATAATATTTTTATATATTTTAAGTGTTTGTGAGTGTTGTATAGAAAAAAAGTAATAATAAAGGTATAAAAAGTATTATTTTATTAAAAATAAGAGAGAAAAAATAGCGATTTTTAGTGTAACTATATGGAATAAAGTAAAGAATAATTTTGAATGCTCTAACGAACTTAAGGAACAATTTTGAAAGTAAACAATAAAATAAAGAATAAAACCTTAGGATTAGATACAAAATCCCAAATTTTGTTGCAAACCTTACAAGGCTATCCGTGTAAATTTGTTTTTAATTAAAACTTACTAGTTGACTTACCCGCACGTTGCAACATAATTTTTAACAACTTTTATATGTTTTTATCATTGGATAAGTTAAACAGTTAGACTTTCATGTTGGTCGGTATTCATATTCATCTCAATTTTAACCCAAATTCACATATGGTTATATGTGATAGATAAACCTATGTGTATGTAAATATATACATATGTATCCATATGCAATGGTAGATTTAGTATCCTCCTCGGTGGGGGTAAAAAAACTTTTTGCCGACGCATTGGTATTTCTACGTGGTTAGTAGTGAGTTCTTATAAAAAGGGTACTAAAGAATGTTTGACAAAATAGGTGATTATAAATCTTTTTATCAACTCATGTCTAAGCGTGTTGGAATTTTATAAGTTGTTTAAAAAAATTATACCGGACAATATAAAAGCTATTAAAAAAACTTGTTAACTTTGAGTAGTAGTCAAATTCGATATGCAAATCCAGTAGGATGCTTTCTTGTTATAACATGGCTTAAATGTTACTTCAAAGATGTGATGCTACCAAAATAACTATTGAATAAATGCTTTGCACATGCATTTGAGTTATTATCTTTTGACTTTTATTATTATGCTCATTTAGGCCGAGTGTTGTGGAGTAGGTGAGAGGGTACTCACGTGGTTCGCCGCTCTAGTCGTGAGCATAGCAACATCGGGGAGCGATCAGGGGCGGGTGTTCAAGATCTTTGGGTTGTGTGGGTTTCAAAAACTATAGCGCTTAAAACCTAAAATAAAATTAATTCTTTTACCTATATATATTTATCTTCAAATTTTATAAAAACCATTTTATTTCATCCACTTTCTCTACATATTATTAAAAAAATACTCGTTCTCAACATTGAAATGAAATTCTCCTCACTTTCTCTCTAAATTTTATTAAGTAATTTGTTTTTTATGCTTTTAATGAATTTTATTTATTATAATTATAATTTTATATTATTATTTGCATATTAATTTTTTTAAATAAACTAAAAAATTATTAGAGCCTCCGATCAACTTATTAATAACAAGGCCATATTATTTGAACAGTTACTTTATTTAATATTCAGTTAGCATCCAGTTAACAAGATAATATTCAGTTAGCATATAGTTAACGTCGTATGTCATAACATTAGATGATAACTTTGACATGAGACTCATCTTTATCTTTATATATAATCTTTATCTTTATATATAATCTTTCTATATTATAAACTAGTTTAGTATTCCGTGTATTACACGGGTTAAATAAATAAAATACTAAATAATTAGTAATAAAAATAAGGGCATCGTCGAAATTATCGACTTTCTGCCCAACATCATGACCATGACCCTATTATTTAAAAATCTTTAATTTATGAATTATAAAACAATACTTTAAGAT
This sequence comes from Flaveria trinervia, assembly GCA_025506515.1. NCBI lineage: Eukaryota > Viridiplantae > Streptophyta > Magnoliopsida > Asterales > Asteraceae > Flaveria > Flaveria trinervia. The sequence goes on along the minus strand of CM046442.1, from coordinate 123,599,414 downwards.
AATTATAATTTCAATTACGTATAAGTAGCTACTTTAAGTAAATAAACAATAATTTATTTTTATTAAAATTTTGTTTTATAAAAAAAGTATGATTTTTAACTATTATGTTTTAAGAAAAATGATTTTTTATAAAAAAAACTTTGTTGTATTCTTTATATTATAAAATTTAATTATAAAAAGTGTGCTTTACATAAAAAATAAGTTTTTTATTTATTAATTATATATTATTTAATTTAAAAATGATATAAATAATCTTATTAGCATTTAATATTATTATCAGTATTATAGAGAAATGAGTAATCTTAAGTATAATATTCTTGTTTATTAAAAAATTTTAGTTTGTAATTATTATGGTTATTTTAATAGAACTGTTTTTAAAAAAAGCACCTTTTATAATTTTTTTTAAATAACCATTTTAAAATATTTTTATTTCAAAAGATTTAGTGTTTTTGAAAAATTCATATTATATAAAATTTTTATTTTTTTATTATTTCTATTTTAGTAAGAAGATGTAATTTTTAATTTTCTTAATAAAATCTATTTTTTAAAAGATAGCTTGATTTTAAAAAAATTAAATAAGAGAGAAAAATATATTTATTAATAAAATTGATTTTTAATAAGAGAGAGAGAGAAATTAGTTTAAGTATTTAAATTACAATAATACCTTTTTGAATGAAAAATTATATGATGATATGTATAAAAAGAACATGTAGCAAAAGATGGTTAGGAGAATGATATGTGGTAAAAACATTTTTTATATATATTTATTATAGATTATAGATTATAAATTCTAGATTATAGATTATAGATGAAGGGGGTTTAGCCATATGGCACAAGTTTAAGTATTTTTTTGCCACATGGCATCTTAATAACATACACTTGTCACATGTCATTTTATTAGGAATATGCTTTATAAAAGGAATCTTGTGCATCATATTAAAATATTATTAACTAAGTTAAAGCCCATGTATTACATGGATGGAATAAATAAAACATATTTAAATTATTAGTTTTATAAATATTCTATTTTTTATTTGTTATTATCTATTGATGAAATAAAAATATAATGAATATTTAAAAGATATAACACATAATGAATTAATATTATTACTCTATATTTAATATGTATTAACAAATTATTAAAATAACTACATTTATATTTTATCATTTAATAGTTTAGTTTACTTATTTACAATAAATGTCATTTAATATGAGAAAGAAAAAAACACAAATATAAATATATTTTTTAAAGATATTTTAGTTATAAAGGAAAGTCAAATTAAATGTTTTTATAATTTTGATATTTATTATGAGAGAGATGCGGGAAAATAATTCTTTTAATATGCTAAAATGATGACACGTGTCATTTGATATGCTAGAATGATGACACGTGTCATTTGATATGCTAGAATGATGACACATGTATTAAGAAAATCTTCTTTTATTATAGGTTATAGATGTCTAATTAAACAAGATTCTAAAATTAAAATTTAAAGTTAATGATTAAAATGGTAATCTGAAAACTTCAAATTTTAAATTTAATATGAAATTCAATCTAAGATTTTATCTGAAAATAACAAACTAAATTAGTCAAAATTAAAAATTTAAAACTAACAATAATGTTAAAATAGAGCATATATAGTTCACAAATTTTAATTTCCAATAATACAATCAATTTAAGATTTTGAAATATTTTTTTATATTTTAACAATATCGTATAATATTTGTATGCATTATATAACATTATATAATTATTTTTATCAATATACAACAACTTACTTTGTTTATTGTTCTTCCACTATCAAAGACATTTGATAATTTTACGAATATAGCTTTTTCTATGATCAGAGAGTACAAGTATTTATCATGAAAAATATCTCTTAGTTCTCCATTATACACACGAGTGTCATGTTCGACTCATTTCCTTACATATTCAATTAGAATATTATGTACAACTGGTTTTAAAAAACAAGTTTTTAATAATAAACCTTAATGTTGATATTTTTTGTCCTATGACCATAACCTTCACTTCATTCATTTTTTATTTATTTATATTGATTATACGTTATTAATAAAATATCAAAAATATTGTTTAACAGTACATCATCAATATCACAAAGTAAATTTCTTAAATGATCTTAATATATTACAATGTGATTATACAATCAAGGTTCGTGTGTTTTGTTTTAAGAGACAACCAATATATAAGAATCTGGTAGAACTTACTCTATTGAATTTAATATGGGTGAGAAGAAGATATTCAACTAATCAAATTGTTATCTTAATTTTTTTTAATATATATCTTATAAAACATATTTGTTATACATCCTTAATTTTTATTTTATATTACAGGGGGAAATTTAAAAAGATGGTTTTTTTAAGTTTGAAAAATTATTGACTTAATTTGGTTAAAGATTAAATACAAATTTTTTTAGAGATTTGTAAAGATTAATATTATTTTTCTATGTATTTAATTATTTTATGTAGTTTATATGTATACAGATTTCTTTAATCTATTTTCACATGTGTACATATTACAAATTTATTAATAGTAATTGATGATTTATATTTATATTTACCTTAATTTTTTTAAACCCATATAACAGACGGGTGGTTAGGTTAGTACAACATATGACCTAACAAAATGTATAAGCATGTTTATTAAGCTGTAAGCATAATAAACCTTGATGAATGAAGTAACCAAGGTTCATATAAAATCGTTTCATCTTCTCTTCACAAAAAAAACATCGAGAAAACAGAAGAAAAATGGCGGATAATGGCAATCGGAAGAGAAAAAGCACTAGGATCCTCCATCTTGAACTTGAAGCCCATAAGAACACATCTTGTGACGATGGCGATTATATCAACGGCAAGATAAACAGTAAGGTCTTCCGATCATTGTCAATCGTCATTGATCATTTTCATTGTTTGCATATCTTCTGCATGTTGTTTTAGGGCTAATGTCTTCTGATCATTGATGCATTCATGATGTGTATGTGTTTTAAGTAGTTAAATACATGCTTTTGTTATTTGATTACCATAGAATGCGATTACGTTGGGCGATTGTGAATTGCAGGTGCAGAGTACGAGAGAAAGGAGAAAAAGAAGAATTGTCCAAAAGAGGACGTAAGTTACGTCCCTATGGACGTAGCTTACGTTGGTTTCAAATGAAGGGCAAACGAGGACGTAAGACATAAAGTTAGGATGTATGTTCCAAAAGAGGACGTAAGTTACGTCCTTTTGGACATAGCTTACGTCGTGTTGAAAAGTTTGACTAATTTTCCAGGGTTTTGACCATATTTAAAGGGGATTAATGATTCTTAAAACCCTAATTTTCCCATTGAGAGCAAAAAGGGACGAACTTGGATGATTCTTGAGGTTGATTCTACTTCTCCAACTCATTCCAATCCATCAAATCATGTTCCAATCCGATCTTGTTGCCAAATTCATAAAGATGCAAGGCTAAACGTTTCGTGATCTACCTCGGGTGATAGGTTTCGTGTTTTTAGGTTTTCGTTTATGTTCAAATTGTGTTGGGATTAAACTTTAGAACCCGTTAAGTTCTTTATTGAGTTTAACTTGTGTCTTGATTGTTTAAACAATTGTTTAAGTAATTCTTGATTTCAATTTCATATAATTAAGCGCGAGTTGTATGATTGCAAGGTTTTGGTTATTAATTCAGTTGACATAGTGTACTAAGATCCGTTAAGTCTTGGTTATCTCTGTCACTTAATCATTACACGTATAAAATCCCCGTTAAGGATTTTCCACCAAGTTGAACTAGGCGAATACCAAGAACCGAACTTGAATCCCGGGGTGGATTACCCTTTTTCATAATCGTCTTCTAATCAATTTTCATTAATTGCAATTTGTTTTCTTAATTAAGTTCTTAATCATTTCAAGATCTAATTTTTACAGCCAAGAGGCAAAAGTTTAAGTAATTTGATAATTTAGTTAATCGTTTCTTATAAATCAATTCACAATACACCAACCACTAATTCCACGAGGCTCGACAACCATACTTACCCTAACTAGTTTAGGTGAATAGGAACACACATTTTAACATCTTATTTGATTGGTACTTCGACATCGATCAAATTTTGGCGTTGTTACCGGGGAATCGGTGCGCTTGGTGTTTTGTTATTTGATTTGTGTTTAGTTTTTGTTATTTGTTTTGCTTTATTTCGTTATTTCTTTGTTACGCTTGGTGTTTTTCAGTGTGTAGGTGAAAGATTGCATGCATACTTATTACTCGGGTAGGAAATCACCATTAGTGTTCGATCCAGAGATAGAGAAATCAGCGAGGTACAATCGTGTTCTACATCGATCAGGGTTACCAGTTACATCAATTTCATGAGATATTGATCAAGCAGCTAACAGTTCATCTGATTCAATCCAAATGGAAAATCCAAATAATCAATCACCTCAAAATCCAAACCTCCTCCTAATAACCAAAACCCAATCCACCCCCACCACCAAATAACAACCGCAACAATAACCTGAATCAACCACCACCCAACAACAATGTGAATCAAAATAACCTCAATCAAGGTGATGACTTTGATCATGTGAGTATGCATAGTGTTCATACGGGTGATAAAGATTATGAAGATGAGTGGAATAACAATGAAGAACCCTATAATGGTGCAAATTATGATGCTTGGGATGGAAATTTGGTGGTGGTGATGGACAGAATGAAAATAACAATTGGGGGAATGATCAACATGGGTGGAATGCACCACATATCAATCAAAAACGGGGAAGAGTTAATAATAATGCCAATCAACCAAGAAGACCTCAAAGAGCTCAAGTACGAGGTGTGGATAGCCATTTCAGACCTGCTATTTCTGAAAATCCAAATCCTATTGCACCTCCAAATCATAGAGGAAGAGCTTTTGATGTACGCCCTCATTATCTCACAATTCTTTCTGCATTTAGAGGCACTGCAATAGAAGAACCATATGTACATCTTGCTGAATTTGATGCCATATGTAGCACCATTGGTGGAAATCACTTTACACAAGATGAAGTGAGGCTTCGATTTTTTCAATTCACCTTGAAAGATAGAGCAAAGCAATGGTTCCTCACTTTACCCGATAATAGTATTCACACATGGCAAGAAATGCAACAAACATTTTTGGATGAATACTATTCTATGGGTAAAACTAGTGATGTGAGAGATGCTATCCGATCCTTTCAACAGCAAGCAGGAGAACAGTTTCATGAAGCATTCACAAGGTTTAAGGAACTGATCCGTATGTGTCCACATCATGGAAATGAACGTTGGGAGTTGATTAAGGCTTTTTCGGATGGATTGACCAATGAAGAGAGGAAGTATTTATATTTTACAAGCAATGGCATATTTCTTTCTAACCATGAGGATACAATTGAGAATTTTTAGAGAGAATGTGTAGGAACTCCAAAGCACAAGCTTCTGCTAGTAGGCGATCCAAATCAAATTCAACAAGATCAACCACAATTGATTATGAAACCAAAGAGAGACTTTCATCTTTGGAGAAACAATTAACAAAGCTAGGAAGAACAGTTGTGAAGGAGGTTGCAAATATGGGCTATGATGTATGTGAAGAATGTGGTGAATTGGGTCATAATGGTGAGTCTTGTCCCGTGGTAATAGGAAGGAGCGAGGAAGTCAATCAAATTTATGGAGACAGGAAACAATTCGATATGAGTTCCAATACTTATCATCCTGGATTGAGGAATCATCCTAATTTCAAATATGGTAATGCCTCAAACCAAATGAACCCTAACTTTCAAGGCAATAATCAAGGCGGTCAAACTTATCAAAATCAAACACAAGGGAATTACAATCCAAGTGGGTATCAAAGAACTCCATATTCTGAAGGAAACAATCAAGGAAACTACAATCATGGAGGTCAACAAGGGAGTTCATCACGAAGTTATCAAGGAAATCTTCCATCGGGACAAGTTGGTAGTGAAGACTCTACAAATGCAAAGTTAGATGCTTTAATGAACATGATGAAAGAGAATATGCAAGAGAATAAGAGGGAGAATGAAATCATAGACAAAGCTTATGAAGCTTTAAACAAGCAAGTGGGACAATTAGCTGAAGATGTGGCTCAAATTAAGCGAAACCCCGGAAAGTTACCGAGTGATACCACCATCAATCCTCAACATCAAGGAGCTACCATTAAATCTGTCAGGAACGTGCAAATCATCCAGGTAAGTAATCTTCGTAGTGGTAAAATTTATGATAACAAAGTTTTCCCTCGACCACCATTTGTAGAGGGGGTAGTGGAGGAGGTTGATAGTGATAGTGATAGTGAAAATGAACAGGAACCTGTTTAACCAAAATCACCAAAAAAGGTAACTTTCAATAGATAAGCAAACCAATCTTAAAAGAGAATGGACAAAAAGGTAAGAATAAGGTAATGGAGGATAATACCATTCCTTATCCTTCAGCTTTAATTGAACCAAATAAAATGATAAACAAAAGAGGCCCACAACAAGAAGAAATGCGGGAGGTTTTTAAACAGGTTAAAGTTAATTTACCTCTTTTGGATGCAATAAAACAAGTTCCTGCTTATGCCAAATATTTGAAAGATATGTGCACTAAAAAACGAACTCACAAGTTTCCTAAGAAGCTTGATGTTCCAGCCAATGTGAGTGCCATCTTCTCAGGTACTCTTCCACCCAAGTTTAGAGATCTAGGAGCGCCCATCATTTCTATTCAAGTGGTGAATTTAAAGTTGCACGGCGTTACACGATCTTGGAGCTAGTGTTAGTATTCTACCCGGGAGTTTATATGATCCATATGATTTTGGTCCTTTATAGAAAGCCGATCTCACGTTAAAACTCCCTCATGGAATAGTAATAGATGTCATTGTTAAGGTGGATGATTTTTACTATCCAGTTGATTTCTTAGTTCTCGATTATGCTTCAATTGACAAAACCAAACAATCTTATGTCATACTTGGTAGACCATTTTTAGCAAACGCTAATGCACAAATCAACTGTCGAGATGGAACCGTTGACATGACTTTTGGTAATCGTAAATGAAGTGTTAATGTGTATGACAAAGTAACTAACTCCTCTGTTGATAATGAATGCTTTATGACGGACATTATGGACGGGTGTAAGCCTTATGACAATAAGGAAAACACCGAGGAGCCGTGTGTTTTTTATGACAGGTTGGATGTTGAGCATGCATATGACTTGAGTGAAGAAGAAAAGAAACTTGAAGTACTAGTTGTGCATGAAGGAAGACCACCATGGACACATCAGGTGGAACCTTTACCGGATCACATCGATTCTCAGTTGAAACCATCATTGGTGATTCCACCAAAGGTGGAACTAAAAGAGCTCCCGAGTCACTTAAAGTATGTATTTTTGGGGGAGAATCAAACACTTCCAGTCATCATTGCAGCAGATTTGGAAGAAGATCAAGAAGCGTTGTTATTAAAAGTCTTGAAGGAGCATAAAGCCGCTATTGGATGGACAATTACGGATCTCAAGGGTATAATTCCATCTATTGTAATGCACAAGATCATCACTGATGCAGAGGCAAAACCAGCGAGAGACACCCAGAGAAGACTCAATCCCAACATGCAAGAAGTGGTGAAGAAAGAATTTCTCAAATGGTTGGATGCTAGAATTGTATATCCAATCTCTGATAGCACATAGGTAGGTCCCACACAAACTATGCCTAAAAAATCAGGCATTCAGATTGTGAGAGGTGAGGATGGTGAACACGTAGCCACCCGACCTGTTACCGGGTGGCGAGTGTGTATTGATTACAGGAAGTTGAATGCTGCTACCTCTAAAGACCATTTTCCACTTCCTTTCATTGACCAAATTATTGAGAAATTATCAGGTTAGAAGTTTTATTGTTTTAGATGGGTATTCAGGATATAATCAAATTGCAATTCACCCTGATGATCAACAAAAGACGACCTTTACTTGCCCATATGGTACGTTCGCATTTAGGCGAATGCCATTTGGACTTTGTAATGCCCCAGCCACCTTTCAAAGGTGCATGATGAGTATCTTTTCAGATATGATTAGGGAGTCTTTGGAAATTTTTATGGATGATTTTTCAATTTTTGGTCCATCTTTTGAAAGTTGTTTAATTCAATTAACTAAAGTTTTAAAAAGATGTGTTGAAACAAATCTGGTTTTGAGTTATGAGAAAAGCCACTTTATGGTGAAAGAAGGGATTTTGTTGGGTCATGTGGTGTCACAACATGGGATTGAGGTTGATCATGTTAAAATGTGAAGGGCATTAGATCATTTTTAGGACATGCTGGTTTTTATAGGCGATTTATAAAAGGGTTTAGTATAATTACAAAACCACTTTGTAATTTGCTTTTGAAAGACGTGTCATTTTTGTTTGATGAAGAGTGTCTTAAAGCATTTACCACGTTGAAACAGAAATTGGTTGAAGCCCTAATTTTGCAAGCACCAGACTTGTCACTTCCTTTTGAAATAATGTGTGATGCTAGTGACTTTGCAATTGTGGTTGTTTTAGGACAACGGGTAGATAAGAAACCAATGGCAATTTATTATGCTAGTAAAACTTTGGATAGTGCTCAATTGAATTATACTACTACTGAAAAAGAATTACTTGCAGTTGTCTATGCTCTTGATAAGTTCAGGTCTTATATCTGGGGAAGCAAAGTTATTATTTACTCGGATCATAGTGTTGTGCGGTATTTAATGGAGAGAAAGATGCAAAACCAAGGTTGATCAGATGGATTTTATTGCTGCAAGAGTTTAACCTAGAGATTCGGGACAAGAAGGGTAGTGAGAACGTGGTTGCTGATCATTTATCCAGGATTGTCAGCACTGACATGGATAACACCTTGGAAATCAATGAGACATTTCCAGATAAACACCTATTTGCTATTTCTGAGTTGCCTTGGTTTGTTGACATTGTTAATTATTATGCTGCAGGTGCTATTCCAAAACATTGGCAAAAATGGAAACGACAAAAGTTTATGGCACAAGTTAAGCAATATATTTGGGATGACCCAGATCTTTTCAAGGTGGGACCAGATCAGGTTATCAGGCGGTGTATCCCGGATTCCGAAGTCACAGATGTGTTGGGACTTGTACAATCATCCGCATGTGGAGGTCACTTCAGTGGCCAGAAAACAGGACACAAAGTTTTATCTGCTGGGTTATTTTGGCCAACCATCTTCATAGATGCTTATAAATTTGCTAGGAATTGTGTAAATTGCCAAAAGATGGGTAGTATTTCAAAGAGAAATGAGATGCCCATGCAGCCAATTCTAGTTGTTGACATATTTGATGTTTGGGGAATTGACTTCATGGGCCCATTTCTAAATTCATTGGGTAATTTATACATTTTAGTGGCAGTTGATTATGTGTCTAAATGGGTAGAAGCAATTGCCACTAAAATAAATGATCATAGTGTTGTTTGTAAGTTTGTTCAAAGCAACATATTCTCAAGATTTGGCATCCCCCGTGTGATCATAAGTGATGGGGGATCACATTTCAAAAACTTTAATTTTCAAAAGCTTCTTAAACAATATGGTGTAGACCACCGGATTGCGACATCGTATTATCCATAAACAAGTGGGCAAGTGCAAGTATCATATAGGCAGATTAAAGAAATTTTACAAAAAACAGTACGAACCGACCGCAAGGATTGGTCCACCAAACTTAACAATGCTCTATGGGCGTATCATACTGCATATAAAACACCTATTGGTACTACCCCTTACCAGTTGGTTTATGGAAAGGGATGCCACTTACCTGTTGAGTTGGTTCATCGCGCGCTATGGTAGTGAAAAAGGTTAATGTTAATTATGATTTTGTAGGTAAACAACGGAAGCTGAGCTTGGTTGAATTAGAGGAATTAAGGGATGAGGCGTATGAGACAGCTAGTGCTTATAAAGCACGAATGAAAAGAGTTCATGATGCTAAATTGAAGCGAATGATATTCAAGGTAGGACAGAAAGTTTGGCTAAATAAACTCACGGTTGAAATTATTTTCAGGTAAGCTTAAAAGTAAATGGACTGGACCTTATGTGATTAAGCACATTGGGAATTATGGTGATATCGAGATTGAGGATTTTGATGATCATTTAAAACAAGTTGTAAATGGTCATCGTCTGAAACCACATTTGGAAGATACAGATTTAAACCCGGGTTTAGCTGAATCGGTGAAGTTAGTATTAACTTCATTGACATCTGATTCGACATCATGAGATTCCCAAGAAGTCCGGCTGAAGACTTACAAAACTTAGCGCTTGCGGGAGGCAAACCCGAAGTTTCGTATGTTATTTTATTTTCTTTTTTCATTCGTTGTCTTTTAGTCCTCGTTGTGATTATGGCTTAATGTGTCTTCACGCCCTCATGGTACACTTAACTTCATTTCAAAGTCGAGGACGACTTTACCTTTTACGAGAGGGTGAGCGGTTAGATATAATCATTATATAAAAAAATAAAAAAAAATAGAAAAAAGAGAAAAAGGAAAGAAATAACGGGTCAAAATGACCACAAGATCAATATCATGACAGTGATAATAATGTTGAATATGGGTCAAGCTTACCCAAATTCACTATGTAGTGATTAGGTATTGGGTAGTGTGTTCATATTTTTATTTGGATTTCATCACCCTTAGCCACTCCAAATTCCTTATCCAAACCTAAACCCTAAGCCCTACGTACAACCTTTCAAAGTCCTTTTGATATGTGCATGGTTTGTGTTATTTGAAGGAGTCACGATCATTATGCAAGCATATGGTAATCATGAATTGTTTATGGTTGAGAATACTACACTGATATACTAGCACACCTTTTGCTAGACCAGATACTAAACCGAGAGGAGTGAAACTTGTGAGAGGTGTGATTATATGCATAAGGAAGACTAGAAAGCTTGTTGGGCTTGGTTAGATATATCATATTTCAAACAAGTAATGTCTTTGCTTACAAAGCTATAACTTCATGTATGACATTGTAAGTGGGCATGACTTGAGACCTTAGCTAACAAAGGTGAACACATGGCTGGATCGTATTTGTTTAATGTTAGCGTAATGTCATAAGTGAGTTTGCTTGGGGGCAAGCAAATGGTAAGTGTGGGGATGTGATGCATTCATGATGTGTATGTGTTTAAGTAATTAAATACATGTTTTTTGTTATTTGATTACCATAGAATGCAATTACGTTGGGCGATTGTGAATTGCAGGTGCAGAGTACGAGAGAAAGGAGAAAAAGAAGAATTGTCCAAAAGAGGACGTAAGTTACGTCCCTATGGACGTAGCTTACATCGGTTTCAAAAGAAGGGCAAACGAGGATGTAAGACAGAAGGTTAGGACGTATGTTCCAAAAGATACGTCCTTTTGGACGTAGCTTACGTCGTATTGAAAAGTTTGACTAATTTTCCCGGGTTTTGACCATATTTAAAGGGGATTAATGATTCTTAAAACCCTAATTTTCGCACTGGGAGCAAAAAGGGACAAACTTGGACGATTCTTGAGGTTGATTCTACTTCTCCAACTCATTCCAATCCATCAAATCATGTTCCAATTTGATCTTATTGCTGAATTCATGAAGATGCAAGGCTAAACGTTTCGTGATCTACCTCGGGTGATAGGTTTCGTGTTTTTAGGTTTTCGTTTATGTTCAAATTGTGTTGGGATTAAACTTTAGAACCCGTTAAGTTCTTTATTGAGTTTAACTTGTGTCTTGATTGTTTAAACAATTGTTTAAGTAATTCTTGATTTCAATTTCATATAATTAAGCGCGAGTTGTATGATTGCGAGGTTTTGGTTATTAATTCAGTTGACATAGTGTACTAAGATCCGTTAAGTCTTGGTTATCTCTGTCACTTAATCATTACACGTATAAAATCCCCGTTAAGGATTTTCCACCAAGTTGAACTAGGCGAATATCAAGAACGGAACCTGAATCCCGGGGTGGATTACCCTTTTTCATAATCGTCTTCTAATCAATTTTCATTAATTGCAATTTGTTTTCTTAATGAAGTTCTTAATCATTCCAAGATCTAATTTTTACAGCCAAAAGGCAATAGTTTAAGTAATTTGATAATTTAGTTGATCGTTTCTTATAAATCAATTCACAATACACCGACCACTAATTCCACGAGGTTCGACAACCCTAATTACCTTAACTAGTTTAGGTGAATAGGAACACACATTTTAACATCTTATTTGATTGGTACTTCGACATCAATCAATCATCGTCATTGTTGTTTTTAGGGTTTATATCTTCCCATTATCGTCATTGTTTGCAAATCTGCTCCGTTTTGTTGCTTTAGGGCTATAAATTCTTTTGATCATCGTCATTGTTTGCATATCTTCTACGTTTTGTTGTTTCAGAGCTATAAAATCTTTTGATCATCTTCATTGTTTTCAGTTGGTTTAGTTTTTTTTTGGTCAATTCGCTTTAATCTTTGTGTTTCATTGTTTATCTCTTGACATATATTGCTGCTTTAAGTTCTTTTTGAGTGTGAAGTTTTGTGTGCTATAGAGGAATTGAAGTTTAATTGTTTGTTAGCAGATCATCATTGTTTTCAAATGATAGTTGTTAATTACTATTGTATGTATAAAATGTTTTTAGATCAACGAATATGTGATGTTAGCATGTCAAGTTTTGTGATGCAGTCCATGATAATTCTAAGTTTCCGAATTAATAATTGGACCCTAATTGCATATGTAATGTTGAGATTTTTTTTTGTTTTTCCTTCTACCCGCATATTAGTCAACGACCCATTGGCGGACTCAATTTTTTTATGGGAATCGACTTATTTTTTTAGGGTCCACTGGCTACAGTAAAGAAATAAATTCTTTCAAATGTTCAGTATCTGATCTGGGTTGAGTTGTTTCTGGTTAAATCGGGTCGGATCACATATTAAAAAACAAATCAAGGTAAATATTAAAATAACATAACAAAAGTAATTAAATAGTTTTCAAAATTACATAAGATAAATAAAATGTCTCTAAAGTTATTCTCTATGAGTTTTTATGTTTTGAAATATATTCATTACATAATCTAGTAAAACATTTTGAAGTAAGTTTTTTTTAAATATAAAAAATATTATTATCACTCAAATTCGCATAATTAATTCTGTTACGCAAATCGGACTTCATATGCTTTATTGTCAAAAAACATACATCTTTTAACACTTGACGTTTGCGATGGGTAACATGATAGCTAACTTCAATATACCGTTCTTTAACAACCCCACATTTCTTAACATATAAACCCAAATCAAACAACAAATATAATTATTAACATACAACATACAATGGATTAATTATTAGTTATTTAGCGTACAACAAACAACAGATTAGTTATTAGTAATGTAGCATACAGATAACAATTTAAAATTTTACAAATTATAATGCTATTATGCTAAGTATTAAAACAATTAAACAAAACAATAATATAATGCTAAGTATTAAAATTTAAAACAATCAAACAAAGGTACAAAAAATTAATTAAGTTATTAAAGAATTAAACGCAATGAAACAATTACAAACTTACTGACTTGGATTTTGGAACTATAATTGTGAATTGAAACTAGATTTTGGAACCTCTATAAGTCAACAACTCAAAGGGCGTTCTAGAATTCCGTCGGTGCTCCACTGGACCACCACTGCTCCAGTGCACCTGCCAGCTTCCGATTGCCAAAGTGTCGACTTTTGGTATACGATAGTTTGAATTACATTTGTTATATCATTTTAATTTAATAGGTCATGAGTATTGACCTATTTGGTAATAAAAATTGGGTTTTAGTTTAAGCATATTAACCTATTGGATAATAACTACAAGTCTTAAATCTTATAAGGTTAATGGTCCAAAATAATTTTAAAATAAATTTATACTTACTTAAAAGTAAAAATGAGACAATTGACAAATTTATCTTGTATAAAAATGAAGTTGAGAATCAACTAAACAAGAAAATTAAAGTCGTGCGAAGTGATAGAGGTGGTGAATATGTTGCACCATTTGTCGATTTATGTGCAAAAAGTGATATAATACATGAATGTACGATACTTTACTCACCACAATCAAATGGCATTGCGGAACGGAAAAACCGTACTTTAAAATAGATGATGAATGCCATGTTGATAAGCTCTGGGATGAGCCATGACATGTGGGGAGAAACAATCCTCTTGGCAAATTATTTTTTAAATAAAAAACCACCAAAGAAAAGGGATGTAACCCCTTATGAATTATGAATGGGTAGAAAACCATCATATAATTATCTCAAAGTGTGGGGGTGCCTAGCTAAGGTGATTGTACCACCACTTAAAGCTCAAAAACTAGGACCCAAAACTGTTGATGCATATTCATTGGATATGCTCAAAACAGTAATGCACATCGATTTCTTGTACATGAGTCAAAGAATCCCGATGTACAAAAGAACACTATCATGCAGATAAGGCCAGGGAATGCTTCATATTTTGAAAATGTGTTTCCAATGCGAGGACAAATACATGCATCTTCCTCATCACGGTTTGATGATAAAGGTGAAAGTTCATCAACACAAATTGATGACATTGTTCATGATAGTCAACATGAACGACCCGAGGTTGAAGAGGGAGAAATTAGACGAAGTAAAAGGGCAAGGGTTGAGAAATCCTTTGGTCCAGACTTCGTAAGTTATATGGTTGAGGGTGAACCTAATACCTACCGTGAAGCAGTATCTTCTTCGGAAGGACCTCAATGGAAAAAGGCAATCAAAAATGAAATTGATTCAATTCTTCACAACCATACTTGGGAGCTAGTAGATCTTCCTCCTGGTTGTAAACCGCTTGTGTAACATCCACAATTTTTTTAAGTTAAAACCCGAACTCAATTTGAATTTTCATTATTAAATTGTTTTAATGGTTTTCATGGATTAAATACAACTTTTAATGTGAATTGTTTTTTTTAAATTACTTAAAACAACTTGTAATAATTTATGATTTATAAACGATTCTTTTTCATAAAATTTTAATGTGAATAATCATCTTACAATAAATAACTAAATGGAAGATCTTATTAAAATTTATTAAATGAATTTTAATAAACTTATAAAGTTTATTTAGTAGTTATGATATTTTTATAAATAACTAAATTATATTATAAGTAGTTATGGATTTTTATTAATGAAATTAAAGAAAATAAAATTAATTATAAAGACTACAACTTTATAAAAGTTTAGTAAATAATTAATTTAATTTATCATTTACATTAGTTTTTATAAGTCAAGGGTTTAACTTGTAAAATATGAATTCTATTTTAAGTTAGTCATAAAATAATAAACTTGTAAAACCACAGGGACCAAAATTGTAATTATCATTTAAAACCTTCCCCTTGCCCGAAGGTCCGGCCGACTCGCCGGGCAACCTCGGCTAATGCTCCGGTGAGGTCAAAAACCGCATAAAAACTTCCCAACTTTGAACCCAAATGATCCCAACCGGTTCACGAACGTGGTTTGAATTCAATGGCGATCTTTAATTGAGTTAATTAGCCGTTGCGAACACCAAACAAGTCGAGTAACCGTCGACTATAAAACATTGAGCTGTTCAAGCAATTATGACTAATAATAATCCAATTAGTCGAAACTAAACGATCGGCCTATCTATCCCAAACATTTACTATTTCCAATTTCACCTGAAAAACACATAATCATCGAGTTCGACCACCGCTATCACCGCGACCTGCAACTGTACCATTCGTCAACATTCGAGCAATTTTGGTTGAAATTGATAGAGGGCTTTCCTTCATCGAGTCCAGTAGGAGCTTTCTGTGCAACGAATTTGGGTATCATCAACGATTGAATCTCGAACCAACTCTACCTTGGTCGCGGCTATCCTTATCACCATATTCATCGAATCGAACTCAATAACGTAAGTTGTGCATATCATTACACTCGATTTAGTGTGGGGAACAAAAGCCCTCTGTTTATTACTGTTATCATTATCGAATTGATGTTCAATTGGAATCAAGTCGATTCTAGGGTTCTTGAATATTTGGGATTTTTTAATGAACATTTATAAATATTATTAATGGATCCTAATCAGATTAAGGCTAACATCCCACTGGTTAACATCATGCCCACTTGCAGAAGGGACCCGGGTTTGAACCCGGGCTCCCTCAAATCATTTTTTAAGGCTTTTTAGTAATTAAATTATCTATAGAAAATTTCTAATAAATAAGAAAATGGTTTTGTAAACTTTAAATATTTTTTAAAGACACCTAATAACATTCTGTAATTTTTCTAAATTAAAATAATTAAAAATCTTTTTAATAAAACATTTTAAAGATTATTCTTGGATTATTTATATTAAAATGGATTTTAATAATTAATAAATTATTAGAGGTCCAGACAACTCCTTTAAATATTCATCGTTTGAATCACGTTGTTTTAAATGGAGATTTCTTGAAACATTATAAATCAATATGTTAAATGAATAATTATTTAAATAGTTATTTAAATATTTATTTAAATAATTAGTTATTGACCTTTTCATTTAACCATGTTATATATAATTATTTAATAAATTTATTCCTTAAATTTTGTTTAGATTCTTGAAACTGATATAATAATATAATTTCTATTATTCTTTATTTTAGGTTTTGATATTATAGGACCTTATAAAGATTATTTAATATGTTTAAAAACTTTATAAAATGACTCTAAATAATTTTATTATTTTGCAAGTCATATAATTAAGTATTCAATAAATCATCTTTATCAATTTTAAATAATAAATTTCTAAATTAATTATCTCATTCAACACATTATATTTAATCCTTATTTATTTAAATAAATTAAATTATTAAATCACATTATCGCTCTCAATCTTAATTAATTTATTTCGTCTTTATTTAACCAAAACATAATCGTTTGTTTTATTTTACTTGATTTAATTAGTAAAACCCCCCAAATTCCAAATGAAACCCTAATTCATATTTACTCTTTAATCATATCTTATTCTAAACCTAAGACACAAAATCTTAGGTTGAGTCGTGAAGAAATCTTTGGAACCACATTTATCTCTTATAAATATCTAATGTGCCTTCTATATCAAGTGAGTTCTTCATGCCCCCTTTTTACTTTATTTCACACCTTTTGGGGTGAAACATGTTAATCTTATAAACTTACACTTGTAAACATCTTGATACTTGTAAATGCACATGCAATTCATCTTTACTTTTTGTCATGGTTATTTGTGTTATTGTAAGTCTTATATGAGATACATATTTTGTTTACAATCATTAACTATTGCTAGCCTGGCGACGTCTTAGATCTTTGGGCCTGACAAACCTATTTGGTGCTAAAGTCGATGTATTGCCGACTCCTGATGACGTATGCTTGTTCATCATGGGAACCAAGTACACTTAGCCAATCTTATATACTTGTAATCAAGTCGAGGTTTGGTTGTAACTGTATGTGTTCTATAAGCTTGCTAACTCATAACCATGGACGTGAATTGCTACTTGTAACCCTTTTACATATATATACTTATGCGTGTGTTTAAACCATGGGAACTCACCAATTTTATAGTTGACCCTTTTATTTTTAACATGTTTCAGGTTTTCTCCTTGAAGATCTTCTTGTGCTCATATAGGACATGGACCTAGAATAATTGAAAGTCTTATGTTACTGTTTGTATCTTGATTGTTTTGTATTTACTTATTTTCCTTGTAATGTTTAATGAATAAAGACATTTAATATTATTTCAACTTAATTAGTTCCATGTGCTATGAGCAATCGTCTCCCATTCATCCGCCCCTATGATTCCGCCGTCGGTCGGGGTGTGACAGCTTGGATATCGTTGGATATTCAAAAAGAAGATGAAAGCCGATGGTAGTATTGATAAATACAAAGCAAGGCTAGTAGTCAAAGGTTTTAGACAAAAGGAAGGTCTAGAATATTTTGATACTTACTCACATGTGACTCGTATAACCTCCATACGAATGGTTCTTGCTATTGCGGCATTAAGAAATTTAGAAGTACATCAAATGGATGTCAAAACCGCATTTCTAAATGGTGATTTAGAAGAAGAAATTTACATGGAGCAACCTGAGGGTTGTCTGCCCATGGTCAAGAGGGTAAAGTATGTAAATTGGTCAAGTCATTATATGGCTTAAAGCAAGCTCCAAAACAATGGCACCAAAAGTTTGATCGTGTCATGATTGACAACGGTTTCAAAATAAATGAGTGTGAAAAATGTGTATATGTGAAAGATACACCAGGAGGTTATGTTATTTTGTGTCTTTATGTAGATGATATGCTTATCATTGGGAGTAATCATAAAATAGTAAAATCTACTAAGGACATGTTGAAAGAAAGATTTGACATGAAAGATATGGGTTTAGCGGATGTAATTTTAGGAGTGAAAATTATTCGAACCCAAGATGGTATTGTGTTAAGTCAAGCTCATTATGTGGACAAGATTCTTGAAAAATTCAACTCAGGAGACACGCGTGTAGTACGTTCTCCGATTGATACCACCCAACATTTAGAGAAAAATAGAGGTGAGGGTGTTGCTCAGCTAGAGTATTCAAGAATCATTGGTAGTTTAATGTATCTAATGACATGTACTAGACCCAACTTAGCATACGCGGTGAGTAGGCTAAGTAGATATACTAGTAATCCAAGCTCAGAACATTGGAAGAGTATAACGAGGGTGCTGAGATACATCAGATACACAAGAGACTATGGATTGCATTATACCCGTCATCCAGCTGTGATTGAAGGGTATACTGATGCAAACTGGATATCGGATATAAAAGATTCCAAATCAACAAGTGGGTATGTGTTCTTACTTGGTGGAGCAGCAATATCTTGGAGATCATCCAAGCAAACCGTTATAGCTAGATCCATAATGGAATCAGAATTTATCGCTTTAGATAAAGCTGGAGAAGAGGCTGAATGGCTACGTCAATTTGTGGAAGACATTCCAAGATGGCCAAAGCCGTTATCCGCTATTTGCGTACATTGTGATAGTGAGTCGACAATTGGTAGAGCCAAAAGCTCAATGTACAATGGCAAATCAAGGCGCATCAGGCGTAGACATAGCACAATACGACAACTAATATCAACGGGTGTTATCACGATTGACCATGTCAAGTCAAAAGATAACATTGCAGACCCTTTAAAAAAGGCTTAAGCAGGAAATGGTTTATAAGTTGTCAAGAGGAATGGGACTAAATCCCACGGAAAAGGGGAATATGAGGGAAACCTAACCTAGTTGACTGGAGATCCCAAGATCTAGGTTCAATAGGACAACTTAATCATATGACCAACGGTGTCACAATAGGGGAGTACCCTAAAACTTAAAGGGAGTGACACACTTCCTAGTCCATTCACTCTGGGGGAGTACCCCGAACAAGTGACCAAAGTAAGGTTAAACATATTAAGGTTAGACGATTCGTGGAATCAATATAACTATGATGCTTTTAATGATTCATCGAATCACCTATGTTAGAGAGAAGTGGGGTCGCTTCGAATGGATTTGTGGGGAGGCACAAATCCTAGAGCTCTCGCAGAACCAGGAAAGTGTTCCATGACCATTAACGGACACGATAATGAGGGGTTGATCAAACCAGGAAGAGTGTTGTGTGATTGTATATTATCGTCTACATAAAACAGGGTCTGTTCAAAGATATCGTGTCTACACACCACTAGAGACTAATTATACATCACAAAGGAAGGTTCAAAGGGAAGAGCTACCTATCCTGCAACAATTGACTATTGAATTTTTTGGAGAAGTGATTTTCATTCATGTGGGGGATTGTTAGAATTTATTGATGATATTAATACGGTTATTAATATTTAATCAATAAATTAATGTGTTGAATGAAAATTAATGTGATTAATGACATTAGGAATTAATAGTGTGAGAAGTCGTCCCACATTGGAGGAGAGAAAGAATATAAAATAGTTTATATTCTATAACTTCTTGTCTATATTGTTTTCTAAGGTGTCACATTAAGTGGATTCGCGAAGCACTCGCACTCGCACACGCGACGTGGGCATGTGGACGCAATGTGGCGCTTTGATGGCGCACTTTGCACTTCGCATCACTGCGAGCCGCTTGAGAGCCGCCTTAGTATTTTTGAAGGTTGGTTCGAGGGTCTGGTCAGGAGCGACTGACCTTTGTGCGAGGTCCGAGTTGTGATTCGTAACAGTTTCCGTTACACGTTGACTGAAACCGACGACTATTACTGACGAATTAAATGAGCAGTTACGATTTCGGATTAATGGCTGGGTGGCTGTTATGATTCTAATTCCACTGTAATAGTGTGGCTCAGTAGAAAGAGACACCAACACAACTCGAAACCTGCAGAAAATCAGGTTCTCTATCTCTCTGGATTCTCTTCTTCAAACAAGTTCGGGTTCTAGATCAACCCCGGCAGTACAAACTGCTTCGGCTGTTGTACCCTGGGAAACAAAACGAGTTCTCTTGGGAGGCTCGGAATTTGTTTTAAGGGCTCCGTGTTAAACACGATCCTCAGCTTTTACATTTCTGTTTCTTTTTTTTTCTGTAAATTATCCATAGTAAAAGAATTGATAATTGTTTATTTATGTTCTCTTGTATTGATTATATTAATAAAATTGTTTCAATGTTTATTTTAAACAGTCTCCTACAAACACTAGTAAAAGAAATATAAGAACTAGGCTTTGATTCAAGTTTCTTCTCTACTCATCAAAATGAAATTACACGACTTTATATATATAGAAAATGCAATACGCAACTATACACTAACTATGGAGATCATGCAGATCAAAGAGAAATGTGAGAACATGAAAAAAAAATAAACAAAAGCACACTACTAAGTCAACATGCATGCAAACGTGAGACTGCTCGATAGACCTGGGTCGGATTCTCTGGGCTCCTAATGCCTGCCTAGGCTGCTAATATTTGTGGCTGTTGATGCTGCGCTCGTGTCAAAATCAATACGAGATCCTCATAATTTTAGCTCTTAAATACACCCCTCCCTCTCCAGCATCCTCTATATCGCTCTTTCACAATATCATCAAAGAATTGAATTAACCAGAGGAAAATGGCGGATAATGTAACGTTTATTACTGGAGGGGAACAACCGGTATGCATATTTCACTACATGTTTATCTTCATCATTGTTTGCATATTTGCTATGAATGTTATTTATGGCTAATCTGCTTTTGATGTATTAGATTCTTGGTTTTATTTTAAAGCAAACATATGTGTGTGAGTGTGTAGCACAGGCCTACATGTCAGGATTCCATGGTAACCATACACTATATTAGAGTGGATCTAGTGGGATTGATTTTTCATTACTAAATGCAACAAATACTAAATGCCAACAAACACACACCTTTTATGTTATATTTACCTTCCTTCTAAAATCATCACACGTAGTAATTACCAAACACTAAGACCATCTTAGTGGGACTGATACACATTCATATTTACTAGTAACCAAACACTAAGAAACTGTTTGTTTTTGGTTTGATCCGGCTGACCGGCTGACTCGGTCAGCGAGTCAGCCCGTTTGATTTCGACTTCGAGCCTGGCTGAACGGGTCTCCAGTGCTGACACAGACCTTGAAAAAAAGTTTGCTGACCGGCTGACCCGCAGGCTGCGGCCCCCTTGCGATCCGCATGCCACCACCCCCTCCGACTCGCAGGCCGCCGCCCCCTTGCGGTGGTGGTTCCGACCGGTGGTGTGACTCCGGTGGGTTTTGTTACTTAAATATTGAATCGTTTTGGTTCCAGTCAGATACTGAATCAAACAACCAAGTTTCAGTTAGATGCATATCCAGTCAGAACTTCTAACTGTGTTAGTTTCTGACTCAATCAGATCTTACCCAGTCAATGTAATCAAACAGCCCCTAAGAGCGTCTCCAATGCAAGAGTCTTTAGACCGTCTTTGGCTTACGTGGACCTTCAAAGGGTTGCATTATAGTTCAATCCCTTGAAGGTGAAATCCTTTTTAAGGACACCAAGGGAGCATGTTGTCAAAGGGTTGGACAGAGATAATAGTGCTTGTTGTGAAAAGGAGAGAGAATGAAATTTCAAAACCGGACAAATGTGGAAGGGCCTTCAGTTTTGTTTTAATTATTTACATCATGTCGACCTTGAGAATCGAAAAAAAATTTTGGGCCCCGAACGAATTAGGAAAACGAGACCCTTATTATATAAAGTGAATATAACTTATTTCGATTAATCAATCGCTCTGATCTCCCGCATTCCAATCGTTATCTTACATCCCACACCTAAAATCGTAAGTTATTTTGTTTGAGTTTAAAAATTTAGTAACAGGTAAAATGATAGTGGGCTAAAATAATTAAAATATTAATGGAATCAAGGGATTGTTAGGATTGAAATAATTAAAATTGTAATGAGTTTAAGTGTTTAACAAAGTATATATGAGCTTTTTTAAATAATATATAATATAAATAACAAAGTATATATGGGTTTTTTTAAATTTTAAGCCCCTGAGAAGATCGGACCTTGGGCGGTCACCCATCCCACCCCTCTTAAGGCCAGCCCTGATTTACATGTGCAATTTAGATTTTCTTTGTTTAAAAAATATTCAAATTTAAATATAATCTGACTTTAACTAAATAATTTTGAGCCTAATTTTTTTGTTATACATAGTTCAATCTTATATTAACGAACTCATTTTTCGTACCCACTCAAAAAATTCCTAGAAACCGCCATGGATTGTTTACCATAACACTTGAAAGAGGCTTTATTTTACTTTTGAAGTTTTGAACCTCATACTAGTTGAGCTGCCCCAGGCTTGAAGTAATTGTAAACCATTGTGTGTTTCATTGCATCACTAGATGGCGTTATCTCTCCGTCTGCTCAGTCCTCGAGCTTGATGTTGCTGGTTTAGTCATTGTGTTTTATTGATTATTTCTTGACATATATTGATGTTTGAAAATGTTCACGTTTGTAAAATTATGTGTGTTAACGGGGGATTTGCAATTGAATATGTGATGTTAGATATTTGAAGTTTTTCTTTTGATGTAATCCAAGTTATTTTTTAATTCAAGAAGTACTTGTTTGACTTCAAATGATTGATGATAACTTAGAAATTATAAAACGATTGAACAATTTGATTGATGATAAATAAAATTTTGAATCAAAAAAGTTTATAAATATCTAAAAAGTTATTTTTTTAATATTATAATTTAATAGGAGAGATGAAATTATTATAATGAGAGAGCGCTAAAAAATGACACGTTTCGCACAAAGCTTTTATTTATTATATAGTATAGTTTACGGAGCATGTTACCAAATCTATAAGATGACTAGCTAATGCTTTGAATAAATAATCTCATCAGCTTTTATAGATTGTAGAGTTAAATTTAGTTTTGCTTCATAAGATGTACAAAAACAATAATTTTTTTTAAATATTAAAAATATCAATTTATCTTTAAAATTATATAAAATTTTCAATTTCAGTCCAAAATTTTTATAATTTGTTTCAACTTGATTAATATAATAAAAATATTGAACTGAAATTGAAAAAGCTTATAAAATTTTTGAAAGTAAATTAATGTTTTGAATCTTTTGAAAAAAAATATTACTTTTGTTATAAAAGAAAATTAAATTAATTTTAAATTGTATTTTAATTGTTCAAATCCAAGGATGATATATTTCTAATAATTAAATTCAAACTCTATTGCACCTCAAATATTTTCTTATATTAAATATCATTACTTCTCAAGATGGAAGAGTACATTGTCATTCCTTATTCTAGATGTGTTCGTAACACTTACCATTTCAACTCATATCTAACGCAGCCTATTTCTACTCATATCTGATGTGGCCTACAACGAGCCACATACTCTTCGAGTTTTGTACTTTTCATGCCATTCGATCCTTAGCAAAACATTTTAGCTCGTCTTGAACCAAAAGGCTTTCACGGTGATATTTCCCTTTAAAAATGGGATTTAGTTGGATGGAGACTTGCAAAAGTATATATTTTTATAGACTGGCCAGTGGCCAGGTCTTTTACCTGCTCAGTGACTTAATCATGTTTGACCACTCTATATGAAAACCATGTTTTCCACTTTGACCATTCTATACTAAACTAATTTTTTTAAGATGAATCAATGACATAAATATGTTCGCACACCACTTATCCTTCTGTCAAAGAAAAGGGTCCCTTGTTCCAATGCTTAGAGTCGTACCATATCAGTTGACACATACATAATGCCTCCACATCGGATGTCTTCAAACCTTCTGCATGAGTCAACAACCGCTAGTCTCTCGATAGGAGGGGGTTAGGCCCTTACAAGTATTTAAGTAAGCCAAGGCGTAAGAATATACAAGGAAGAAGAGATTTCGCCGCTATTGGTGGCGTTTGTTGCCGATATTTGTGATTGTGGCGACTAGTCGCCGCTAATGATTCGCCGCTAATGATGCCGTTAATGAGTCGTCGTTAATAATTCGCCGCTAATAACAATATTAGCAGCGACAGAATCGCTGCTATTTGTGTTTGTTAAAAATTCCAGGGAGGATTTTTAGCGGCGACAAATGTTGCCGCTAATAGTCAATTTTTTGTTTTTGTTTTTGTTTTTTATTTTATTTCAATTTTTAAAAACCGAATAAACTTGTATAAAAATAAACCCAGATTTTCTAAAAACACAAATAACATACACATACAAATAATATTAAGAACTCAACTACGAGTGTTAAGTAAGTATGATAAATACATTGTTTAACTTCAACATTAAATATCGTGAAAACAAACTTAAACTACTTAACCGCTATCATATACATCGTCCTTGTCCGAATCATCTTCATCAGTTTGTTGTGAGCCAATAAGTTGCGTAATTTGAGACATAAATTCGCATTTTGAAACAGACTTGCGATTTGCGCCTACAAAACAAAACATATATTTTAAGTTGTTGTATTTTGACAAAGTGTAAATTATAAGATTACATATCCAACTTTAAGTATATAATGTGTGTTTGTATTATTTTGATCTATTTCAACCAAAATGTAAATAATCAACTTAAATTTACCCATTTTGACTCGTTTAAGATAAACTAACAATGATACACTTAACATCATCAAGTTTAAGTAGTTAAAGTTTATTTTTACCCATTTTGACCATTTTAACTCAAATTAACGTGGTTTTAACTATATCAAGCGTGTTTGTATCATTTTGACCCATTTCAACCAAAATTTATATAATTTAACTTAAATATACTCATTTTGACCCGTTTAAGATAAAACTTATGTAAGTTTAATACCTTTGAAAGTGTATAAGGTGTTTGTTACTGCTCATGGACAAATAAACTCGACCTTGCAGATGAAGACGGTTTACGCCCAATCCCTCTAATGTGTTCGCGACGTTCTCCTAACACCGACTTAAAAACTTCAATCTCGTTCGGCGTTGATGAACAATTTTCTTTGTTTGGGATTGACTTAGCTCATCAAACCGTCCTTTGAGTTGATTCTATATTAATTAACAAAAAATGATTATATATATATAATATATATATATATATATATATAGACACACACACACAAAGGTCCCGTCTTTAATATTTCAAAACTCTGCTTTATATAAAACTTATATATTGTTGCTCTGTTATCTTTGTATCAAAGGTCCCATCTTTATTGGTACGAGCATTTTGAAACACCTTAAGTTTGCTCTTATTGTGTTTAACATTTGAAAGTATATCATATATTAAATTTATACTTGTATACAATACACATACAAATAATTAAAGCATTACCTTTTTGTAACAATAACTAATATACGAGCCAGTCCTCCACGATTAGTGTATTGTTGTTGTTACCGGTTTGCATTATTTGATGATGAGGCTTTTCTGTGTTCATAACAAGTACTCTACATCGAATGCCCAAAATACCTAAATCCATCTCACTAGTTTATCATCTTCAATACTTTTCAACCATACATTAACATAAACAACCATACCTAAAAATTACACAAATTCTACTAAAAATTATGTTCAACCTACTAAATATACAAATCTAAACATGTTTTAACCATACATTAACATAAAAAACATAAATTTGTGTTTAAACCAAAAAAATTTACCTTCTAATTTATGTTGAAAACTAAAGGTATTAGTGGCAACGGTGGTTGAAATCCACGACAACAACGGCGATAGTGGTGACCGGACTTTGAGGATGAAGTTGAGAGGGTGGTGATGGTCGGACCTTGAGGGTGGTAACCAGAGGTTGAGGAAGATGATGACTGGAGGGTGAGAAAGATGATGACTGGAGGGTGAGAAAGATGATGACCAGAGTGGTGGCGGTGAAATGGTGGTCGCTAGAGTTTTAGCAATGGTGGTCGCGAGTAATAGAGGTGTGGTGTGGAGGGAGAGAAGGGAAAAAGGAAGGCAATCCTGATTTTATTAGGTTTGCACCTTTTAGCGGTGACATGTTGCCGCCAAAGGTGTCGCCGCTAAATGTTTAATATACGATTAAATAACGACCATAAGATCTATTACACGTTCAACAACTAGATCTAGTTTAGAAATCCCAGATGGATTGTTGACTAATAGCAGCGACTGTCACTGCTAAAGGTGTCGTCGCTAATGGTTGTCGCCACTATTGGTCGTTGTCGCCACTAATAATGACATTTCTTATAGTGATAAGATTAGTCTGTTCATGATGTGGTATTAGAATCAAAGAGTTTAATGTAGCATTGATGTGACAAACTATTTAAGTTTAGTTGATTAGCATTAAAAACCTATAATCAATGAAGAATCTACTTTACGGTTTGGTTTTGCGGCTTTATAGCTAGCGTTAGACGTAAGGTACAATCCGTACCTTTTGTTTATTCTTTGTCGTGTACGGAGTCTGACACCGACAAAATCTATGTATAAACTTGTACTTTAATATCCGCATACGAGAATACATTTACTTTTTAGTTATTAATGCGCTTCACACGTCTTTCGTCATGGTCCGGTGCATATGTTCCGGTCTGTAAGCCAGTATGCATCAGATCGAAATCCCACCCTTCGTCGTCACCTTTCAAAAACTTTATTTTATTTCACACACCGGTTTTTCTTGTAAATAAAATTACTGAAAAAACGATCATTTATCTAAATCTTTGTAGATTCGAGAGATCTCTAACCACACCCCAAATCATCCAAGGGACCAAGCTTAGGCTACAAGTGTTTAACCAAACCCTCGTAACTTTGCTCACTAAAGCGTGCAAGTTTTATAGCACAATGTACAACCATTATCACATTTAAACTTTGATGAAATGAAGCATAAATACCATTCCCCTTAACAAACGGAACTTCAAGTCAAGTAGAATCAAAGCAAACTCCTCGTAATCATCGCCCATACCAGAGCTACAATGGCCGACAAGGGCAAAGCTCCACTTAACGATGAAGGAGACGAAAGGTCAGTTAACCGTAAGCGAAAACACACAAGTGTTCTCGATGTTCTCAACGAGGAGTTTCAAGTTTCGGAGATTGGGTCTAGCATCGTTGAGCTTGTTAACGATGGTCAGACAAACAGTAAGGATTCTTCCGATCATCGTCATCGTATACATTTCTACTAACTTTTGTAGTTTTAGGGTTTGTTAGATGTGATAATTTGTCTGATTCTTTACGTTTTAGAAATGAATATCGATCGGTTCTTCCGATCATCGTTATTGTTTGTGTATCTGCAAGGTTTTGTTGTTTTAGGGTTTATTATATGTGATTTATCAGATTCTTCACGTCGATCTTTAGATAAACTGTATCGATCTATTCTTCTGATCATTTTCATTGTTTGTGTGTGGATCTGCTAAGTTGTGGTGTTTTAGGGCTAATCCGTTCTGCATGAAAATTATGTGTACGTGTATCTGGTGTGTGGTTGACTTAGCTCGCGCTTTACGCAGGTTCAGGGAGGGGGTGATCTTGTGTATGTAGTATTATCCTACAATGATGGCTAACTAAACATATAAATGTAATCCAAATGATAAGAAATAAGAGTAAAGCCTGCTGTTTTCATTGCCATTACTATATATATGTTTCATTTTTTTTAATACTTAATCACATATATTAATGCCTTTAAGTTGTTTTTGTGTGTGAAGTAGAGGTATTAATTAAAGCTTGCTGGTTGGTAATTAAGTTTTGTGTGCTGTATAAGAATATTAAACAGTGCCTTTATGTTTCATTGTTTGTTAATCTGCTAAGTTTAATTGTTATGTTAGGGCTAATTATATGTGATTTGTTAGATTCTTGGGTTTAATTCTAAATCTTGTTCAGGAGGAAACCTTGGTTCTATTCCTGTTATGATTCTAAATCAATCTTCGCGAATCACTAATAATTAAGTAACATATATTAGCTTTAAGAAATTTTAAATGTCCATTCCTCTTTACTAGTAACATGTTGCTAACTTAACTAAACACTAAGAAATATGGTAATCCATTGTGTTTTTTTAAATCTCATGATTGTTTATTTATTGAATCTTGACATATAATGATGTTATAAGCTGTTGTTGTTTGTGAAATTATGTGTGCTATAGAGGAATGGCATTTGAAAAATATGTGGTGTTAGATAGGTTTGTTTTTGTGTTAAAGAAGTAATTTATTATTTGACTTCAAATACATGTGTAACGTTGAGATATTCTTTGTTTTTTCGGTAGATGCATCTGCACGCATGCTATATGTCACGACCTCCACCGGGCCGGTCATAACTTTAAAAGTCAAAGACTCAGACACCATTGGTAGCATCAAACTCAAGATCCAGACTCAGGAATGTATTCCTTTTGACGAGCAGGAACTGATCTTCAAGGGAGTGGTTCTTGAGGACACCGATACTTTTGCCAAAGTGCGTGTCCAAGACTCCACAACCCTCACACTTGTGCGCAAACTGTTCATGGATATATTGATCAAGAACCTCGAAGGAAGGATTATGTATTATCTTATTGTCAAGCCCTCAGACACCATTGCTTCTGTGAAAGCTCAGATCAAGATTAAGGAAGGTACTTCTGTTGATGATCAGGTGTTGATCTTCAACAAAATGGTTCTGGGGAACGATGGCACCCTTTTTGACTTCCATATAAAGGATAAATCGACCATCACATTAATACATAAATCAAGGGGAATTTTGAATATATTCATCAAGACGCTCACTGGAAAGATCATTACTGAGGAAGTCAAACCTTGGAACACCATCGGCAACGTCAAAGCAAATATCCAGAATAAGGTTCATATTTCTTATGATGAGCAGGAGTTGATCTTTAATGAAACGGTCCTTAATAACCTCTGTACCCTTGCTGAGTATAACATCAAAACGGAATCCACAATCACGTTAAGGCGTATACCAGTGGGATTCATGAAGATATTTATCAAGACCCTCACGGGAACAACTTTCACTTTGGATGTCAAACCCTTAACCACCATAAGCAATATCAAACGCAAGATCAAGGATAACATGATGCATATTCATAAGGTAAATTTTCCTTATCATGAGCAGGAGTTGATCTTCAATGATATGGTTCTCAACAACACTAATACCCTTGCTGACTATGGCATCAAGAGGGAATCCACACTCACACTTGTGGGTATATCAACGGGAGTCATGCAAATATTCATCAAAATCCACCCATGGATCCACCCGGGAAAGACTATTACTCTGGAAGTTAAACCTTCATTCACCATCGCTGATTTGAAAGACAAAATCTCTCAGAAGGAAACTGATTGCTCCCCCCCGTCATGTCAAGTATTGACCTTTAACAAGAAGATTCTAAAGGATGGCAGTACCATTGCTTTCAACAAAATCCACAAGGAATCAACTGTTGATCTTCATATAAGACGATGAATTAAGGTATAAGGTTAGACCCTCATTTCTTAATATTGATCCTATAGTATTACAAAAAGACATTGTCTTGTTTCTTTTGAGTTCTCTTTGTATTCTTGTCTTCAAGTGTTTGTATCAGGTGGAAGCCTACATACACTACACCAGTTTTAAAGTATCATTTAAGAACTAAGGATTGCCATTATGCTCAACCTTGGGCTGTCGATTTATCTTATCGAATAATTTATCGTTTTGGAAATGATTATGTTTCATTATGACCTTTTCTTTGGTCGGTTACACCTTTGAATTAAAACCATATTTAATTCAAACATCAAATCTGGTATTTTGGATTGAAAATACATCTTCCTTCGAAAGCTAACTGAATCCATTAAAATGTGTCTAAATTGATGACACTTCATTTATGTTCATAAATTATTTGAAACTATTATGAATGTCTTCTGTTGGGGCAAAGGCACTCTATGGTAAGGAATAGAGAGTGATAACAATTTGAAGGGTATTAGTGTTCTTAATCGTATTCCGTTATAAAATTGTATCCCGTGTTTGGTCTCATATCATAGAGTGCCCTCATTATTGTGACGTACACGATTACTATTTTTTGTACGTTTTTGCGTTTGTTTTTTTTCTTCCGGTTAACAGTCCCGTCACAATGTGCAGGTGCTTGATCGACTAGTTATTGTTTTCTATGTTTTACTTTTCACATGTGTAGTTTAACGTTCTTATATATATGTTTTCTTTTTGTTCAGTTTATATTTTTTATTTTTTTAATTTTGTATACAAGTTTTTTTTGTGATAGTGATTGCTACTGGTTATAGTGTGACATTGGTAACATACTTAATTGGTTTTTACTTTTAATCCGATACTATTATATTTTTTAACAATTTAACCCAACACTTTCAACTTTGAACCTGTAATTTTCATCTTTTGCAAAATATTCGTTCTACGTTTTGGTCTAGATTTTACGAGTTAACATGTCGCAACATACGGAGGTCCTAATCGACTTAATAATTGTTTTCTATGTTTTACGTTTCACGTATACAGTTTAAAATTTTCTACTTCAACTTTTCTTTTTGTTCAGCTTTATTTTTATTGTTTTTTATTTCTCATGGCATCTGGTTTCTTCATCGCATATGGGATTTGATTTTTCGTCTTCGATTTGTTGTTTGGGAATTGATGCACTTTAGTAGTTTCTTCTTGAGCATATGGGTTTTGTTTTGATTTTGATTTGGCTTATATTGTTCCAATCTACTCTATTAAATTTATCGTTTGATTATGTTCCAAATATGGAGACTGCTGTTGTCATTATTTTTTGATATGGGCAAACAAATGAAGAGGCCAGATAGAGCAGACAAAGAGAATCATTGTTCCTAACTTTGGTTGTTAATTGTTTCTAATTTGATTTTTGAGGTGATATTTTTGTTTGTTTTGGATTATGATTAAATATCATTTTTGTGTTTTAAATGAAATTTGATTTATATTTTGCTGAATTGAAGGACTGATTTCATATGAACACAAGGTTGAAGACGAGGATAATATTGTAATGTGTAAGCATTACAATATTTTAAATTGTAATGCTTACACATTTCATTGAAAATTTTAAGCTATCACATATGGGGAGAATGTTAAATTCCATTGAGTGAGGGAATTTGATGGAATATTTTCCTATTTAAATCTTAACGAAACAAAATTTTAGATCTAGAGTTTTTCAAATTTATTTTAATTTCAGTTTCACTAGGTGAATCAAATAGAGCCTTAATTTAATACTATATGATTGGACTTAGATTTACCTTGTTATTCATGTGATAGTCATCAGGTATTTTAAACTTACTAGGTATTGAACTTAGCATACCTAGTAGTTTGATTTTAAGATTTACTTGGGCATAATTACTACTTTAACTCCACCATTGCCGGTGTTAGAAAATCAATCAGAAATAGTTGTACTTTACGACTGATGAATCTACCTGTTTTCTCTCATGTCTACTCGAATTCCAAACAAGAGATAGATAACACAGGTGTTGATCAAAACAATATGGCTGACTCTTTATTTATTAATTAAAAAGAAAATACAAGTAAACCCTAGACACATTAACCTTATATATTTATTACTAAATAAATTGTCAATAAAGACTTATAATCATAACTCAACTCAAAAAATCAAATAAACATATAAATTTCCAACTAAATCCAACCCTAAACTAACAAAAAACACCAAACGAACTAATTTAATGACTCATTAATTAACCGCCTAGCCTATTAGTTCTTGAGAAGATTATTCCGCTATATACTATGCTAAAATAACAAAAAAATAAAACTAGTCTTTGATAATTTTTCTTCAAATGAGTTCATCTTGTGAAATCTCGTCACATATCCCGTTTGTAATCCGCTTAGGCATAAAATACGTACATGTGTGTCACTACTCACTAGTGTAGAAAATTCATACTTTATGTCAAAGTCTTTCAATTAAAAGTGTCATGTCACTCATCAAATGTGCGCCATCATTTAAAATAGTCACCTTACTCTAATGCGCCACGCAACACAAAATAACTTACTTGGTGTTATAGAACACAAATGAATCAATTAAATAGGCCATAAATTTTACAATAAGTAATAACTTTAGTATTTTATTTAAAATGACTCGATTAGCTAGGCAAAAGCCCATGTTCATTTCTTAATCGTTTTCACTATATATATGATTACTATATTATTACGTTTATTATATATGATTCCTATGTATCCTACTAAAATTACCATCTTTATAATCCATACGCCCAATGCATGATCATTTGGTTCAATTGTATATTCCTTATTACGTGACGTGTTACCAAATCTATAAATAGACTCTTAATTTAGTAATGCTTCAAAAAAGATACCAAAGGTATATATTTCATTTCAATGTATAATAATGTAACTAAAGGCCCATTTGATTTTGCGATGACCCGGCTGACTGTCTGAGTCGATCAGTCGGTTAGCGTGTTTGACATGGCTGTTATGTGGTCTGACCGGGTCCGTGAGTTCTGACCCAGACCCTAAATTAAGGGATTTCAACCAAGAAAAGGGGCAGCCCTCCCCTTCGCCAATCCCTAGCCCGCTCCCCTTCGCCAAACCCCCACTGTGCGACCCCATCTGCAAGGTCTTCCACCCATCGGCGACGCCCTCCGCGAACTCCCATCCCCTCCGGCGTGACTCCCTTCATTGGCGCCCTCCGTCGTAGTCGTTTGAGGCTGTGGATGGTGGAGTCGATCTTCTGGCTGGGGTCACTGTAACCACCACCGCTAGTCATATATCGATGATCTTGAGATGGAAATAGAGACTTGGGTGGAGATGTTAGGGTTGTAAAGGAGTTTGATGTGATCTTGTGAAAAAGATTGTTGGAGTAATTAAAGAGGAAGTAATTGAGGGGCAATAATGAAGGTGATATATGAAAATGTTGACGTGACCAAATTGCTAAACAAATCATATCCGGTAATGAAAAAATCCAGTAAATTAAGTTCTTTCTAAAAATTTGGCTATCTGTATTGATTACACACACCAGTTAAATGCAAACTCATCAGAACTTCGAGACAATATAGTTATTTTTATAATTTAATAGAGTCAAAGATACCGGATCAAACAACCAAGTTTTAGTCAGATACATACTAATTAGAACTTTCAACTGGGTCAGCTTCTAACTAAATCAGATCTTACTAAGTAAGCAGTAATCAAACAACCCCTAAATGTGTAATTATATATGGAGTTAAGTTTATTGTTTGAATGACATAATACACTTCAAGGCTATTTGTTTAGGTCTAACCGGTAGACCGGTCAGCCGGTTTGATATGCTTGAAATCAGATCTGACCTGGCTAACCCGGACTTAGATTTGAAACATGCTGACCAAGACCAAGAAAAAGGCGGCCGACTTTCACCCCTACACACTGGCTCCTCCGCCAAACCCCCATCTGTCGACGGTCTCCCCACCGCCTTCTCCGCCAAACCCCTATCTGTCGGCGGTCTCCCCACCGCCTCCTCCACCAAACCCCCACCCGTCGACGGTCTCCCCACCCATCAGTGACCCCTCTCCGGCGGTCTCCTCACCGTGCGACCCCCTCCTCTGCCAAACCCCCACCCATCGGGGACCCCCTCCTTCACTAACCGGTTCGACAAGTGATTCTATCGTTGATGGGTGGTGTTGTACGGCGAAGATGACGGTGGTTGTGGGCTTCTGGTGGTCTCCGATGGCCGAAATGCGAATTTATGGGTGAGTGGTGAATTGAAGAATTTACGGGTAAGATCTGATATATGGATAAGTTGAAGAATTTATAGGTGAGATCTGATTGTTGTTGGGGTATTTTTATCATTCAATAGCTTTAGTCAGATACTGAATCAAACAGTCGAGTTTCAGTTAGATGCAGACTTAGTCAAAACTTCTAATTAGGTCAGTAGTTTCTGACTCAATCAGATCCTACTGAGTCAGCAGTAATCAAACATCCCCTTAATGCTAGTGGACTACCGAAGTTTTCGTCCATACATCTCCTCATGACTACTAGGGCATTCGGCATGCGCATGACTAAGACAACAAACATATAACCCTCAACCTATTATAAATCATCAATAAACTTATAGAATTATAAGCATATGTTACTATTTTCTTATGGTTAACTATTGTTTAATATGATGTTTTTAATTTTATTTCATTGATAAATATTTGTACAACTAATATTCCTTAGTCTTTACTCTCTTCCGCTCATTGAGTGTTTATAGAATTATAAACATATGTTACGATTTGCTTATGGCTATCGACTCTTTAATATGATATGTTTATGATTTCACTAGGATAAAAACCCATGTATTATGGATAAAAAATTTGACATATTAAAATTATTAGGTTTTATTCTTATTTTGTATGTTTTATGTCATTAGCTATTAATTAAATAATAAATAATGAAAAGTTAAGAAATTATAAATAATTTTGAAATAAAAGTCAAAAAATTATAATTTCAATTTTACTTCTTAAGGTTTAACAAAAATAACTATTTTCATTTAAAAGTTTAAAAACATAATTTTCAATTCAAAAGTTTCATCATTTGTTTCAGTTTCAATCAAAATAGTTTTAATCTTTTTATTTAAGTTAAAACAACTAATAAACTTTTGTACTAAAATTTATAAAAATTTTGAGCTGAAACTAAAACAATTTATGAAACTTTGGGAGGTAAATTGATTTTTTTTAATCTTTTGGGTAAAAATAATATTTTTATCAGAAAGCACAATTAAATTTAATTCTAACACATAATAAAATTAAAAATTAAAAAAATTGTATTTTAAGATAAAATATGATTGAAATATTATAATTTAATATTTAATAATTTATTAAAATAATATGATTTATATTTTTTATATTTAGTTAACTATTTAAAATTATTTTTTATTTAATAGAATAGAGATATAGATTCAAAAGTTTATGCTTTTATCAAAATTTAACACGTGTTTTAAAAATATTATTTTATTATATAGTATAGATATATTTGGTTGATATTTGTACTATTAAAATTCCTTAGTGTTTACTCTGTTCCACTCATCGAGTGGGCATATTTTTTGTTACATGGATCGATAGTTATATAATGTTACCTTGTAATTTCGAAATATACTGTTATGGGCGGGGGGAGGCGGGGTAGGCAAGCATCCAGGGTCTAATATAAGTTTGGTGTCATAAATCAACTATAAGCTATTACTAAACTAGTGGGGAGCTGACATTAATCCTCTCAGACACACATTTGGGAGAATTACATATATCCTCCTTTCCATCTTTGAAATTACATATTTCCCTCATATGTAAATAAATATACATTTTAACAATACAAATTATTCCTCATTTAAAGCATTTTTGTTACAAATTCATTATTTATACACTTATTTGTGTTATATTTGAAGATTGTAGTCCCTAGTGGCTATTTGATGATTTGTGATGAAAAACTGAAGAAAAACTGAAGTTTGTGAAGAAAAGCTCTTGAATCGAGCATGTAGGGCGCCTAAATGACCATGTCGCTATGCAGCATTATGCTGTGAAAAACTGTAGCCTATACTACCCCCTCATTTATCCCACATGGTAATGTACGGAGCAGATTCGGGTTTTTAAACTAATTTCACCCTCATTTTAACACAACTTTCAAATTAACTCAAACTCTAGCCTCTCTCACCCCTTTAGATGATTTTTAGGTCTATTTCAAAAGTTTTTAAGAGATTTGAAGGCCAAGATTGAAGATTTCACACTTTCAAGGAGGATC
Organism: Flaveria trinervia; assembly: GCA_025506515.1. Lineage (NCBI taxonomy): Eukaryota > Viridiplantae > Streptophyta > Magnoliopsida > Asterales > Asteraceae > Flaveria > Flaveria trinervia. Next base: position 123,563,397 of record CM046442.1, on the reverse strand, counting down.
TAACATCATCCACTCCATTTCACTCAAGATTGGTTTGAATTTCTCTAGATCTACTATGAGTACTTTAATGTTCTTGAATTTGGGTGTGTTTTTTGTAAGCCTCATGGGCTAACCACTTATTATCATTTGGATTAGATGAAACCTAGCATAATTTAACAACTTGTACATGATTCCTGGTGATGTTTGTGTTGGTGCTACGATGAAACTTGATTATTCTTCAATATTCGTGTGTGTTTGTGCTAGTTTGATGAAATGTTCAACCTTGTGGGTATTGTAAGCATGCTATGTTGGAAAACTTCATTTCTTATTGCATCTTTTGTATGTAATCTTGTAACTTTTGACTAGTAATGATGAATGAAGGTTGAAGGTTTAGTAGAACTAGTCAAATGTGCATCCTTATTCTTATGTTTAAGAAAATCATAGTGTATGTCATGAATCTCTCTTATTATTGGTTATGAATTGTTTTGTAATCGTGGTATGAAGTTTATGAGTTGAAGAGTAATTGTAGTTTTCTCTATTTTATCCGAGTTGAGGTGGTTATCAAGTGTTCATCGTGTTAACTTTCCAATGTTCATTTTAAGTGTTATTTTCACTTGCTTTAATATAGAAATAATATATACTTACAATAATAATCATAAATAATGTTATATAAAAAATAAATACAAATACAAATATATACATGTAAATACTATACACAAAACATGCGTAATAGTGTGTGTATTTAGTCAATTAGCCCTGAGATCAATTGGTTTGGGAGGAGCCAGTGAAACAACTCATGACTTTTCATAATAGAGGTCATGTGTTAAAGTCTCTTTTAGTGGAATATGTTCCAACTGAGCAATAAGTTTTATCATAGTGGGTCTATGGTGTGGATTGCCCCTAGAAAGGTGGGCGTGCTAGGTTAGCAATGTTGTTTTGTTTTTATAGGTGTGGGTGGCCCTTATCCAATTGGTTTATCCGGTGATTGAGCTTAAAATATTTGTTGGTTGTTTGAAAAATTGTGTGTGTACAATAGAACCTCTATAATTTAATACTATTTAAGTTAATAATTTATTAGTTTATCAATATAGCCATATCTCGCTAAATTAATAATATATTCTTGTCCCAACATTATTAATTTATAGATGTTTTACTATATATGTATATTTCTTATTGTATGTATGTGTATGTGTATATATGTATATTTATGAGTACTGATATGTCTATGTGTATGTGTATATATATATATATTATGTATGTTTGTTGTTTGTCTATGTGTCTTGGGTATACATACACAAAAACATGCGTTATGCTTATGTATATAATTATAGAATAGGTATTCTTGGGCGTGACTGGTGATGGTGCACACTTATGAACATAACATATAGCATCTATAAGTATGTGAAATAAATATATATCATGTATAATGAAGTTATGCGAAAGATTGAATAAAAAAATGTTTGAACCGTGAAAAACTAAAATACAACATATAGTTGTGAGAGATGTGTAGCAATTGTGAAGCAAATTGCTACACAAGTTGACACAAAATATATTTTATTTTTAGTTTTGTCACAAATGTGTTGTAAGTTTCTTATAGTTGTTCCGCATCTCCCACAACTGTATGTTGTTTTCATTTTTCGTGGTCTAAACGTTTCATTTATTACACAACTTCGTTATACATGGGATATTTTTATTCACATACTTGTACATATTATAAATAAATAAATATAAATATATATATATATATATATATATATATCCCTGTTTAATAATAAATAATATTAAAGAAATCTATTGATTATAATAAAAGAAAGTTTTAAGATGCCACTTGACACAATGTTAGACCATCTAATTTTAATTTTCCCGTTTCTCTCTCCTATTAAACAATTACCTTAAATACTTATAATACTATTTAATTTCTTTTGAGATTAAAAATTATTTTTCAATAAATTAAGAAAGATATGCTTTTATAAATGTAACTTCTAAATAAACAAAATTTTAAAAATAAGAAAAATTTCTAAAACAACAAACATGTTTAAAAATATAAAGTATTTTAAAATGGTTTTTTAAATGATTTTTTTATAAAATAAAATAACTAAAATTAGGAGTTATAATAAGAAAATTTTTAATATTGATATTTTTTTCAAAATGGTTGTTTTGCATAAAATGTTTATTAAAATACAATTAGGGTTTAAAAATAAAAGTTTAAAATAATGATATCATTGTTTTATTACTTATATTATACTCATATGCAATTTCAATCATATCATTTTTAATTATTACATTTTCATTACTAATTATTAATATTTTATTTATTCAACCCGTGTAATACACGGGATTCTAACATAATATGATAATATAATAGCTGTTGCATATATTATAAATTAATAAAAAAAATTATGGGTAAGGAGGTCTCAAAGAAATCCAAATTGCTTTTAGCCTTAACCCCAGGCTCAATGAAACAATCGATTGTAATTTGTAAAGTCTTTTGTTACATATTATAATCAACAATTTATTTGTAAATTATACTTTGTTCAATATTAATAATTACGGTTCCCACTCCCCCATTATATCGTTTAGAATTCCGACTTCCTAGATACCCCATGTCATCGGCTAATTCAGGTAACCGCTTCAGTTTCAAGAATCGGAATCTGAGTATTACATAGATGGACGAAGGTGATTTCGGACTTACTCTTCATTATTTTGAGTACTACATACGAAGGCTCAAAGGTGATTCTCATCAACCTTTATCTATGTTATGCAACTTGTTCGGCTAATGGACCATTCTCGTTTCTAGTCAACGATTAGGATTAAGTGTTGTTCCTAGCTTTTGATGAGTTCTCTACGTGATATGAATTTAGATAGCATCGTTCTAACTTGCTTTTAATGAGATCTTTGTTTGTTGTGCTCGTGAAACTATAATTTTTGTTCTAATTAAGGTCTTGTTATGACATGCACTTGTACTACGAATTTGAGGGAGAAGTATATTCCATTTGTGTTTTTAGTTCATATCTCGGCTTTTTGTTGTCTGGCCATTTTACATGTTTTTACTAAAATTTGATATAAGAATGATGTTGCAATGTTTTTTTTTTCATGAATACTCAAGTTGAATCAGTACGCTAATTAGACTTGAATGCAATGTCATGATCATATTTGAAGATGTTTATTCCATTGGTGCAATGAAATTATGATATGGTGTTCATGTTTTTTAGGGGGTGTTTGATTCGTCTGACTACGGTCTGACCACTGACTGGCTGACCCGGTCAGCCAGTCAATGTGTTTGATCCGTCTGACTGGTTGGTCTGACCCGGATGGGTGAGCTGACCGGGTCTTATTTTCTCCTTGTCTGACCAAACAAAGTCTTCCCCCTTTCTTCTTGCTCGACCACCTCCTTCCTCCCCCCCCCGCGCCCGGCCGCCGCCCTCCGCCTCCGTCGCGGTCGATCGCCTCCATCCTCAACCCCCCGCTCGCCCGCCGCCCCTGCGCCTCCGTCGCCGGCTTCCCCCCCCGCCCCCAGCCGCCGTCGACCGCCTCCATTCTCCCCCCCCCCCCGCTTCCCCCTTTCTTCTTGCTCGACCACCTCCTTCCTTCCCCCCCCCCCCCCCCCCCCCCCCCCCCGCGCCCGGCCGCCGCCCTCCGCCTCCGTCGCGGTCGATCGCCTCCATCCTCCCCCCCCGCTCGCCCGTCGCCCCTGCGCCTCCGTCGCCGGCTTCCCCCGCCCCCAGCCGCCGTCGACCGCCTCCATTCCCCCCCCCCCCCCGCCTGCCCCCCGCCCCTGCGCCACCGTCGCTGCGCCTTCCCCCGCCGCCCGCTGCCTCTGCGCCACCGTCGCCGCCTTCCTCCACCCGCCCGCCGCCCCTACGCCACTGTCGCCGCCTTTCCCTGCCGAGGTAAAGTACCTACTACTTCATCTTTGTTGTTACGTTTGCTCAATTTCTAGTTCTTGATATTATGATTAGTTGGTAATTTGCTCAATTTCTAGTTCTTGATGTTATGATTAGTTGGTAATTTGATCTTAAGAAGTTTGGTTCTTGATCTTATGATTAGTTGGTAATTTGATATATGGGTTCTTGATCTTATGATTAGTTGGTAAATGATAATGTTTAGATGTGTGTATTAGTTCTTCATGATTGGGTAAGAAGTTCTTCATGATTGGTTCTTGATCTTATTATTAGTTGGTAATTTGATATATGGGTTCTTGATATTATGATTAGTTGGTAAATTGATAATGTTTAGATGTGTGTATTAGTTCTTCATGATTGGGTAAGAAGTTCTTCATGATTGGTTCTTGATCTTATTATTAGTTGGTAATTTGATATATGGGTTCTTGATCTTATGATTAGTTGGTAAATTGATAATGTTTAGATGTGTGTATTAGTTCTTCATGATTGGGTAAGAAGTTCTTCATGATTGGTTCTTGATCTTATTATTAATTGGTAATTTGATATATGGGTTATTGATCTTATGATTAGTTGGTAAATTGATAATATTTAGATGTGTGTATTAGTTTTTCATGATTGGGTAGGAAGTTCTTCATGATTGGTTCTTGATCTTATTATTAGTTGGTAATTTGATAATGTTTAGATGTGTGTATTAGTTCTTCATGATTGGTTCTTGAAATCGATTTTGATATTACTTCTTGATTACTTGTATATAGACATGGCAGAAAAAAAAGTAGAGTTATTTGGAAGTTAGAATGTGTTGACAAAACTTTTCTCGAAGCGTGTATACATGAGATAACAATCAATGGTCGAGAGGGTAGTAGCCTTAAAGGATCCTCATGGAAAGTTGTTGCGGAAAAGCTGAAAAATGAGCATAATTTCATTGTTGAACATAAACAAATGAAGAATCGATATGACTACTTGAGATCAAAGTACGGGGCTTGGGTGAAACTGAAAAACAAAACAGGAAATATTTATGATCCTATAACCAACACTTTCAATATGAGCGATGAAGAATGGGAAGCGGAGGCAAAGGTATTTTTTTAATATGAAAACCTTATTAATAAAAGATTATTTAATGTTAGTAGGTTGATTATAACTATAAAAATTTTCAAACAGTTGAACAAGTTTGTGGAAAAGTTGAGAAATGCACCCCTTCGTTGCCCTGATCTTTGTACGAAATTATTTGAGGGGGTGACCGCGACCGGCATTTTTAGTTGGGGGCCATCATCCACACAACCTCATCACGTTGAAGGTTCTTCTGAGTATGATGTGGATGATGTTCAGTACACTCAAATGGAAACAGAACTCCCACCTGTAAGTGAAGAATCGTCGGGTCGTTCAAAACGCAAGGCAAGTACTAAAAGTAGCAAAGAAGTTCGTAGAAAAACAACAGATGATGATTTAAGAGAAGTTGGGAATGAAATAATCAATCTTGCAAAGATGTTGGTGGAAAAAGATAATGTTGATAAAGAAATGGACGCATGCATGGAGAAGCTAGAACAAATGGAATGGGGGGAAGAAGATCCGAGATACAACACGGCTCTTTTGCTATTTGGTGAAAGTGCTGATATTAGAAAAGTTTGGTTACGTCTTAAGCCGGTGAGCTGCGAGTCGTGGGTGAGAAATGCAGGGAGGAAGTTTGGATTACTTGGTTGACTTTTGTGTTTTTTTTACTTGCGTATGACTTTTGTTATGGATATTGTATGACTTTTATAAAACATTCGTATGGCTTTTGTGTGACTTTTGGATGGATATTGTATGTCTCTATGTATGGTTTTTGTATGACTTTTGTTATGGATATTGTATGACTTTTATAAAACATTCGTATGACTTTTGTTATGGATATTGTATGACTTTTTTATGTATATTGTGTGACTTTTATAAATATTTTGAATCAATTTTAACAGGTCAAATATGTATACGGATGGTGAAATTTTATCATTCTTTCTACTTTCATGGTATTGGTTGATGTTGGTCCGGAAAAGAAAACGAGAGGAAAGAATTGAAAGAATAAGAGATAATGATTCTGCTTTAACCGGGCATGCATATACATATGAATTATTACATGGATCTTCCACACAATGTCAAGAAATGATGAGACTTTCACGTGAGGCATTTGTACTATTATGTGGTCATTTTTCACAACGAAATTGGTTGCGACCTAGTAAGACTATAAGCATTGAAGAGAAAATGGCTATGTTCCTACATATTATAGGGCATAATGAACGTTTTCGTGTGGTGAAACGACGATTTCAACACTCCAATCAAACAGTTCATAAATGTTTTCATGAGGTTCTAGTTGCAATGATGTGTTTTGCTAAAGAAATTATAGTCCCAACATCTTCAGACGAAACTACAGATACCTCGGAGAGACTTCAAAGGCTAAGAAGCATATTTCCCGGAGCAATTGGTGCTTTAGATGGAACTCTTGTACATGCAGTTGTGTCCGCTAATCAACAAACTTGTTTTAGGGGAAGAGGAAAAGGTGAATGTTATCAAAATGTGCTAGGAATATGTGATTTTAATATGATATTCACCTTTGTATGGGCTAAATGGGAAGGCGTAGCACATGATTCACGAGTTTTGAAAGAAGTGGCATTTAATCCGACCTCTGGATTTCGATTTCCTCCTCCAGGTTTATAATATAACTATAACTTTTATTATTACATATATTATTTGCATTCTTGATATAACACACGTCACACTCACATTTGCAGATAAATATTACCTTTGTGACGCTGCATATACCAACACTCGTGGATTTATGACTCCGTACCGTAATACAAGGTATTGGTTAGCAGATTTTCGACGGCGAAGGGCGTTAACTAAAGAAGAAAGATTCAATCATGCTCATGCATGCCTTAGAAATGTTATTGAGCGTGCTTATGGTGTATTGAAGGCAAGATTCCCAATCTTAAAACAAATGGCTCCTTATCCTTTTCGAGTGCAAAGGGACGTAGTCATTGCTTGTTTTGCAGTCCATAACTTTATAAGAAAATACAATATTCAAGATGAATTATTTACAAACTTTGAAGAGAACACTATGGTTACCACTGATGGTGAAGGTGAAGGAAGTGAGGGTCAAAACACACAAGCCATGGAGTGGGGTTCAGAAGGCGTTGAATATATGGCTACTTTGCGTGACCAAATTGCCAATCAACTGCTTTCAGATGCTTCAAGTTAGATTTGTATGCAAACTCTTGTAATATGTTTGAAATTGGATGTGTTTGTTTGGATTATGTGTGATTTATGTTTAATTTGTATTTTGTATGACATTTTGAATTTTAAGGTATTATGTTATTTTTATATATTTGACTATTTTTATTGATTACACAACAGTAGTTAAATTCAAACTCGTCAGAACAACGGACGATATGGTTAAATTCAAATTCATTCAGCAGACTCAGTCAGATACATAATCAAACAACCAACTTTCAGTAAGATCTGACCCAGTCAGAACTTCTTATTGGGTCAGCTTCTTACTCAGTCAGATCTTACTCAGTCAGCACAATCAAACAGCCCCTTACTTTTTTTAGCCTCGTGACAATATGTTATCATCTAGTCAATCTGTTTTTTGACCATGCCCTTCTCCAACTAGTAATCAACTTTATTATCAATGGACTTCTTGTCTTTCTGTTGTGATTGATTAATCCACTAGTACAGAACTAGTTTATTAGGGTGGTTAATTTGTTTGTTAGGGTGGTTTCACACCGCCCTTAAAATATTGCTCTAAAAATACTCTATTTATGAGGCGGTTATTTTATGAGGCGATGAAGTGTTATTTGGGGCGGTTTGTCATTTTATAGGGCGGTTTGTGGATTCATTTTATAAGGCGATTTTTTGCATATTATAGGCGATTTTTTGCCTTTTATAGGGCGGTTTCAGCGAATTTTTTAATTTTATAAGGCGGTTTTTTAATTTAAAATAAATATATTTAATTTATCAAATATATTTTTTCCAGAATATATTTTGCTAAATTTTCAGATACATTACACTTCTACTCCCAAACTCAACATATAAATCTAATACCATACTATTCAAACTATAAAGATACATTATAAAACATCAATTTGATTGTATAATAATTCTCAAACGATCAAAATAACAATAATATTACAAACACTTAGAGTTTACTATACAAAATTTCAATATATAACACAATAGTACCGTAACATACGTTGACATCTACCTAGTATACATTTTTTCCTTATAAAGTGCGGCATTAATTGTAAAATCAACTTGTCAATTTCTATTTCTGACATATAGCTTGTGTCATTCCAAGTCTAAAAACAAATAAATAATAATGAGATTTAATATATAAATAGTGTAATATGTAAATAAACAAATTGATAAAAATAACTTACTTTATTTGAAAATTGATGTTGAATATCTTTGACGAACTCATACATATGTTTTATAACCATAAAGCCGCATTCCCAAGTTTGTAGTTGTTGTTTGCACTGCACAAAAATCACAATTGTTAATTTAGTCTTATTAACAATGAAAAAATATTAAAGTAATTAGAAACATAAATTAATCATTTCCCATTCAAATGTAAGCCCAATAGCTTCATCAATTAAAGATGTAAGAGCATAGGATTTGGAATTCTTTTTGCCTTTTATAGAATCAAGAATATATCCCTTTTGTGTTGAATGTGAAATAACAATAGCAACCAATCGGAACTGCAAAAAAAGGTTATAGATAAATTAAGTATGCTTATGTTTATATGTATATATACTATATAAATAAATATTACCTAGCAAAATATGGTACGACAAAAAATGGTTTGTCTATATGAAGTACATATATATTCATGATGTGTTCTTTAACAACAGGGGAATTATTAGTGCACATGACATTTGTGATGTTACTCGGATTAAAGAAAACACATCTAGAATTGTCTAACCCATGGAAGTACCTTAAAATAAGAAAAAAATATAAAGTTAGTAAATTGATTTATATAAATAAATGTTATTGACCATATAAAACAAAGATAACTTACATTGCAAACCAATGTATGATAGTGATATCTAGTCAGTCGTTACAAAATAATTGTAACATCTCCACATATGGAATCCAAAATTCAATTTGATCATCATACATCCCGTCAGGTGAAATAACCATAATACCATTGTCATCACCAATGTGCTTTGATAAAATTCTAGCCATATTTTGAATTTCACGAGGTCGATCCTTTATTTTATCAAAAGCACTAATTATTTCATTATCTACAACTTTTGGACTAGGGTTAAGAGAATCATTAGTTGGCGTTGGTTGCTGAAACTAAGGTTGTTCAAACTGATGTATATGCGCCAACAAAGAAAAGATTTATAAAACATTAGTATTTTTTATTATATAAACGTGTGTGTGAAGATTGAAATAAAAAATGTTGATGTTTTACCATGTTCAAAACCGGTGGATCAACATTTTCTGGCATGGGCATTTGACTCGAGATAGACACATGATATGATCCGTCTGCATCAATCTTAAATGACAAACAAGTTAAACAATTTTTAATAATCCTTTCAAACAATTTTTTTTACTATAAACAAGTACCTGTGTTCGATAAACTGAAGTTGTTGCAAAGTCACTAGTGTTTATTTGTGTTGAGGCACCTTTGTGACTTGATGAACCGGGATCAATAATTTTTGAGTGAATTATGTTAAAAATAAACAAAATTTTGATATTGTATGTCGAATATTTCCCGGTAATAATCCATGCACTACAATAGGAATCATATGTGTCATCAAAACATGACAATCATGAGATTTCATACCTATCAATTTACAATCCTTCATCAACACCAACTTTTTAATATTGCTGAATAGTTAGATGGAACTTTAATATCGTGCAAGCACTTACAAAACTTTGTTTTTCTTCTTTTGACATGATATAACATGCAGGTGGAAGATAAAAGCCTCTGGGTCATTGAACAGGAGCAAGCTCTTTACGTATTCCTATTTCTTCCATGTCCTTACGGGCATTAATACCATCTTTAGTTTTCCCGGGAATGTTTAACAATAAGCCTAACAAGTTATCACACACATTTTTTCAATATGCATAACATCTAAGCAATGTCTAACTTCTAATGCATAAAAGCAGAAAGCAGTAGCCAACACTAGTAAGGTAAGTTCCAAAAGATTGATCTTTTTTTTCCAAGTGGCTCCTTTGTCGATACGAGTTCTTTTTCCTAACACAGTATTTAGCTTTGCCACTCGTGTCAATGGATCAAATCGCTTTCTTATTATTCAGTGCTCGGTATTTCCGTCAATTTTTTTTATTACGATAACTATGACAAGTTGGAAGGAATCTTCGATGTCCCATGTATACAGTTTTCTTACAGTTATTTAACCATATTGAACTGGTCTCGTTTTCACAAATTAGACAAGCAAATTTACCTTTCGTACTATATCCAGACAAATTACCATATGTAGGAAAATCACTTATGGTACAAAAAATCATGGCTCTCAAGTTAAAGTATTCTTTCTTGTAAGCACTATACACGTTTACACCTGCATTCCACATTGCCTTTAAGTCATCGATCAAAGGAGACAAATAAACATCAATGTCATTACCAGGTTGCCTTGGACCTTGGATCAACAAGGACATCATAATGTACTTTCGTTTCATGCATAACCATGGTGGTAGATTGTATATGCATAAAAGAACTGACCACGTACTATGACGACTACTCATGTTTCCACAAGGATTTATCCCATCTGAACTAAGTCCAAAATGTATAATTCGGATTTCGTCCCTAAACTCTGGATATATGTTATCAATTCTTCTCCACTAAGATGAGTCTGCAACATGCCTTAATTTTCCATCATTTGTACGCTCATCTGAATACCAACGTAATAATTTTACTTCTTTTTCATTTGAAAATAATCTTTTTAGTCTCGGTATAATGGGAAAGTACCATAACATTTCAGCCGGTGGTCTATTTTTTGTCACATCATCATCAACTTCATCTGTTTCTTTCTTATGCTTATACCTCGATACACCACATGTAACACATTTATATTCCTTTTCAAACTCATTTCTATACAATATACAATCATTTGGACATGCATGTATATTTCAACTTCTAATCCCATTGGACACATCAATTTTTTAGCTTGATATGTTGAGATTGGTAGCTCGTTATCTTCCGGAAGCATGTCATGCAAAACCACTAATAAACTTGTGAAACTTTTATCACTCCATCCGTAGTTTGACTTTAAGTTAAACAACTTTAATACGGCACTAAGCTTCAAGAAATTTTTACAGCCGGGATATAATGGTTTCTCAGCATCATCAAATAAATATTGTAATTTTTCTTGATCACCATCCCCAATATTTTGGTCTAAATCATCTACCATGTCATTTAAGTTGTCATTGTTGTCATTTATATATGAATCTTTGTTCTCTGTAGTATTATTGTGTAAATTAAGCGACGATGTGTAACGATCAATAAGTGATTCACCATGCATTGACCAACAATAGTATCTAGGCATAAAATCATATTTAAACAAATGATATTCTATATCTTTAATATCCTTAAACCTTTTAAAAAATTTACAAAGTGAACAAGGACAACTAATCGACTCATTTCCCTTATTCACTCGATCAACTTTGGCCACCATAAGAAAACTTTGAACTCCTTTTGTATATATTGAGCTAGAACATTCGATCTTGTACATCCAAACTTTACGATCCATCTGAAAATAATATGTATATATATATACATATAAATATAACTAAAAGATTAAAACTTACTAACCTTATAAAATCTTGAAGAACCTCTTGTTAAAACTTAGTATGTTTTGAATCACTAAAACAAATCATCATATAAATTTTATCATTAATAAAACAATTCAAAACAATCAAAGTTTAAAAATAAATTACAATATACTAACGTACCTTAATATAGTTCTCATTTGAGAATAACAAAGATGATTAATACAAAATTGTTGAGTAATTAATTGAAGCTAAGTTTGAAATCAATATGAGATGTAAACACAGAGAGAGGAGTTAGAGAAAGGAGTTTAAGGTTGAAGACGATAGTTTGAAATGTTAACGTTATTTTGATTAAAGAAAGAAGCTTTATTAGGGCGGTTTGGAGAGGAACCCTCCCTAAAAAATGATAAAAAACCGCCCCAAAAATAATATGGATTTTATAGGGCGGTTTTATGACAGAACCGCCCCAAAAAATAAAAAACTCGTCCTAACAACTAAGTTCCAAACCACCCCATAAAATCATATGCATTTTTGGAGGCGAACTATGATGGAACCGCCCTAACAAATAAGTTAGGGCCGCCCTAACAAACCAATTTTGTACTAGTGACCCTATCTAGAAGCTTTGATTGACTACTACTCACACACCAGTTGATATCCTAGTTTTACAACTAATTGATATCCTAGTTTTCAGTAAGTTCAACTAATTGATACCAATTGGGTTATGTTCTAGTCTATTGATGTCAGGAACTCATGGAAAGGTCATTAAGCATAGTTGTTCAAGGGCAGATGATACGAGGTGACAACCACCTTCATAATTATCAGGTAGTCGTTCGGTTACACATAGTACGAGTGACAACCACTTTTGTAGTTCTCATGTAGTCATTTAGGTGCGGATGATACAAGGCACCAACCAATTCCACAGTTTTCTTATAGTTTTTTGGGTACAAAATACTCAAAGGGACACACCCTCATTCGACTAGTAAGATAATCATACTTATAACTTTTACTAGTTGCTTCTACTTTAACACTTGTTACACTAACAAAACTCTGTATTTATGTAGAAAAATAAAACGGGTAATAAACCAAGTTTTAGAGAAGTATTCCTCGAAACCCACCTCACGAAAGAGTAATAAAAAGACTTCGGGCAGGAGAGCTTGAAATTAATAAATTGGAGGGAATGGATTTTTGTACAACTCGAGCCGGAGAAATACATGTAAGTTATCTTTATCATTTTTATACAATCATATTAACATTACTATAGTACCATTCACGTTGTTTTGATAAATTAGGGGTAATTCTTGAAAGGTATGAAGGAGTTGTACAAGCCCAAATTTACCAAGGATGACACTAAGGTCTAAAAGTCTGTGCAAGCGGTAGGGCGTTCGATCCACATATTTGAGATAGTATCTTCATATATACATTATCTGATGACCGGACCCCATCCTCATCTTTTGTGGTTAGACCATATCAAGATAAGGTACTATTATTTTGATCCACCACACTACCCGATCAAATATATATTGTCACACCCCAACCTTGACAGCGGAAACGTCGAGTTGTGAGGGTTAAGATCGTTCACAGCCACATAACGCTATTAATAACCCAAATATATATTAAACATAAATTCCAATTGTACCATTACAATCATAAGTCTCAAAGAAATTAAAAGCATAATATAAGATGTAACAAGTCAATTTTATTTCATTTATTTATCTAGGTTCATTCCTAGCTATGCAAGCTTCAAAGAGTAGAAATCAAGCTTGAGTATTTCCTGAAACATGTTAAAAATAAAAATGTCAACAATAATGTCGGTGAGATTTCCATAGTTTGAAATACATAGATATATAAAAGATGGCAATTCATGTTATAAGTTAGAGAGCAAAGTAACTAGGAATGTAAGACAGAATGCACAATCAAACCTTAACAAAGTTTTACAAGTCTCAAACGTTTACAAGCATATACGATTAGCTAAGTGTACTTGCATCAACCAAGCAGGCTTGTCAGGCCCATAGATCTATGACGTCGCCAGGCTAGCAATAGATTGTACATATATTCGACATTACATGGTAGCTACAAAGATCAACTAACCATAACATACAAGTGAATTGCCATAAGTTTACAAGCATCAAACGTGTTTACAAGTGCAATGTTATATGGTAACATGTTTCACCCTAAAGTGTAAAAATGTGCAAAAAGGGGTATAGAAATACTCACGTGGCCAATATATAAAGTTGAATGGTTAATAAGAAAAAATAATATGCGTCGTTCCAACGTAAACCGTCACGTGACACCTAAATATATAATTACAAGATTAAAGTTTTATAATTAATTTACGAGTTAACGAGAACTAGGGTTTCAATTTAGTATTTGGGGGTTTTAATATTTAACCAAATAAAAATGGGGTATTTGATTATGTTTAATTCAATGAAATATACTATTTAATCATTTTACTATTAAGAAACAAAAATAAACTAAAATAAAGTTTAAGTATAGTTTAAATAAACTTTTATAATTTATAATTTTTAAACAAATCATCATTTAAACAATAGTATATATAGATATTATTTAAGCAAATAATAAATTTGGTGATTTAAGACTTATTTAAGTCTATTTTATAGGGACATAAACTAAATATATTATTGTCTAAAATATTTAATAAAAGTATTAAAATGTTCTTATGAAATAAATTGCAGAAAATAATATGTGTCTCAAAAAAATAACAAGTTCATAAATTGATTTTTTTATCATTTTTTAAAAAAAATAATGAATTAAATTTAAAGGCTAAAAGCCTTAAAACAAACACATAAGGCTCCCAGGGTTCGAACCCGGGACCTCATGTTAAGGATGCTTATGACTTAACCAGTGAACCAATGGCCCCAGCCGCGTTAAAAAACCTATTTTAAAAACTTATAAACACAACCCTAATGCATTTCCCCCGAATCAAGAACCCTAGAATCAGGTTACTACAAATTAAACCCTAATTCGTTGTTGATAATGAAATCAAACATAGGGTTTTTGTTAGCAACATAAATACGAATTGTTTTGTGTGTTTAATTACCTGATTAATGCTCAGATTAAAGAACAGCCGTTGGTGATAGTCGCGACACAGAAAGTGTTCGATTCGAGGTGATTCCGATAATGGTAACTCAATTTCTTGGAAGATAGGCTACCTTGGATGATTAAAACCAATAACCCTCTTTCAATTGGGGTGCAGATTGTGCGAAATATGACGGACACCTTGATGACAAATTGCGGTGGAATGTAGAGGTAGTTTGGATTGTTCGGGAGTGATTCGAATGTAATTATGATTGTTAAAACTTTCGGAATAGTTAAACGTTCGATTGGGTTACAATTAATTTGATTATTATTGCATCTTGATGGTCGAACGATTCGGTGATCGAATGCATTATTCAATCGGGTGTTTCAAGCTTGTAACCGTCGCCTTAATTCGATTTATGAACACGTCACGGTTCAGAACCTCCTCACAAAACGATTGGAAACGGTTTTGGGTAGAAATCTGAAGTGTTTTGGGGTTTTCTAAGGTTCGCCGGAGTCGGCCGGACTCTCGGTCGGAATCACCGGTGAGGGAAAATTGGGCTTTTAATAATTTTACACAAATGGTCCCTGTTGTTTCACACCTTTATTATTTTATGTCCAAACTTAAATGTTAAAGTTTATTAATTGGAAAATATACCCCCTAAACTTTATGTACTTTAAGTTTCAATCATTTTAATAATTTTCTCTAATTTATTAATATCATCAATGTTATTATTATTATTATTATTATTATTATTATCATTGTTATTAGAGTTATTATTATTATAATAATTATTATTATTTTTTTAATAGTTATGCTATTAAGTTTTGTATTAAATACTTAATGACCAATAAACAAATAAGCATAAGTAACACACAATTTCATAAAGGGGCATAAATAGTCCTTACAAGAATAAACGAGGTTAACTATTAGTTAACCAAAAATACAAGATGTTACAGTCTCCCCAACTTAAAAGAATTTCATCCCAAAATTAGAAAAATATGAACTAAGCGAACAAATGCGAGTATCTCTCCTTCATATGATCCTCACACTCCCAAGTGAACTCAGCCCCACACTTGTTCTCTCAACGAACCTTGACGATTGGAGTAGTTGTGGTTCTCGTCTTCTTCATAATACGATCCATGATTTCAACAGGTTTTTTTAACAAAGTGCAATGACTCGTCGATCTGGATGTCTTTCAATGGAACATGCAGACTCTCGTCGGCCAAACACTTTCTCAATTTGAGACATGGAACACAGGATGAACTCCACTAAGGTCGGAAGATAGTTCCAGCTTATAAGCCACTTTCCCGATCCTTTTCAAGATTTTAAAAGGTCCTACAAATCTTGGAGTTAGTTTACCCTTCTTTCCAAAGCGAATAACACCTTTCCACGGTGAAACTTTAAGAAGGACCATGTCGCCAAATTGAAACTCCAATCGTTTACGACGCTTATCGGCGTAACTCTTTTGTCGACTTCTTGCCACCTCAAGGTTCTTGCGGATTGTGGAGACTTTGTCGGTCGTTTCTTGTATGAGTTCAGGACCAGTGATGAAATTTTCACCAACGTCGGTCCAGCAGATCGGTGATCGGCATTTACGACCATACAAAGCTTCGAATGGTGCCATCTTGATACTTGAGTGATAACTATTGTTATACGAAAATTCCGCGAGCGGTAAATGCGTATCCCAATCACCACCAAAGTCAAGGACACAAAGACGCAGCAGATCCTCGAGGGTTTGGATTGTTCATTTGGCTTGACCATCGGTTTGAGGATGGTAAGCCGTACTTAAAATCCAATTGAGTACCTAAGAGTTCTTGCATCGAAGACCAAAAGTGTGAAGTAAAGCGAGCATCTCAATCGGAAATAATGTGTAAAGGCACGCCATGACGACTCATAATTTCGTCAATGTAGATTCGAGCCAGCCTTGAAACCTTGTATGTATCTCGTATGGGTATGAAATGCGTTGTCTTGGTCAAACGGTCAACAATGACCCATATACTATCATGACCACAAGGTGTACGAGGTAACTTAGTTATGAAATCCATGGATATATGTTCCCATTTCCACATAGGGATTTCAGGTTGTTCAAGTAAACCACTTGGTCGTTGATGCTCAGCTTTGACCCTTGCACACGTGAGACACTTGGAAATGTAAGACACGATATCTTTCTTCATTCCATGCCACCAATATTGACCATGCAGGTCCGTGTACATCTTATCGGAGCCAGGATGAATGGAATATCGAGTTTGATGAGCTTCGTTCATAATGAATTGTCGAAGGTTATCACGATTCGGGATCCAAAGTTGATTCAAGAAGTACCACATGTCATTCGGTTTTGTCTCCAGTTGTGACCGAACGTTAGGCAACAAATCTTCATCTTTCCCTTCATCGGTTATGCCGCTTGTTGAGCCTCACGAATGCATAAATCAAGGTCACTATCGATCCTTATGTTTTGAAGCATGATAGTAGCCTCGTTGACATCCACATGAATCTCGGTATCAAATTTTCCTAGCGTATCAAACCATTGGCTTCGATCTCAAATTTCTTGAAGTGAGACGGTCTTGTTATGGACCTTGCGACTTAGCGCGTCGGCTATAACATTCGCCGTTCCAGGATGGTAGTGAATGTCGCAGTCGTAGTCGCTAATCAACTCGATCCAACGTCTTTGTCTCATATTGAGATCCTTTTGGTTGAACACGTGTTGGAGACTCTTATGATCGGTGTATACTATGCATTGCGTCCCATATAGATAGTGTCGCCAAATCTTCAATGAAAAAACCACAGCACCAAGTTCAAAATCATGAGTCGTGTAGTTCACTTCATGAACCTTCAATTGCCTCGACGCGTATGCTATAACTTTGCCTCGTTGCATGAGGACACATCCAAGACCTTGACTAGAAGCATCTCAATACACGGTAAAGTCATCGTTTCCATCGGGAAGTGTGAGAATAGGAGCATTACACAACTTGTGTTTTAATGTCTCGAAAACCTCTTCTTGCTCGGGTCCCCATTCAAAGAGTCAATTCTTTTGGGTTAGCGTCGTTAACGGTTTAGCAATCTTCGAGAAATTCGCTATGAACCTACGGTAATATCCCGCTAATCCCAGAAAAGAATGAACCTCGGTTGGGTTGTGGGAACACACCAATTCTTCACGGCTTCAATTTTAGCAGGATCCATGTGAATTCCTTGGCTATTCACCACATGCCCTAAGAATTGAACCTCCTCCAACCAAAATTCACACTTGGAAAATTTGGCGTATAATTGCTCCTTTTTCAAAAGTCCAAGAACTTGTCGCAAGTGCGTCTTGTGATCGATTTTCGTCTTGGAATAAATAATAATGTCATCAATGAACACGATCACGAACTTATCCAAATACGGTTTACATACTCGA
The DNA here is from genome assembly GCA_025506515.1 of Flaveria trinervia. Lineage (NCBI taxonomy): Eukaryota > Viridiplantae > Streptophyta > Magnoliopsida > Asterales > Asteraceae > Flaveria > Flaveria trinervia. Next base: position 123,545,324 of record CM046442.1, on the reverse strand, counting down.
TTCATGAGATCCATGAACACGGCAGGTGCATTGGTCAAGCCAAAAGGCATGACCATGAACTTGTAGTGTCCATATCGAGTACGAAAAGCGGTCTTTGGAATGTCATCATCATGAACACGTAGTTGATGATACCAAGAACGTAGATCGATCTTTGAGAATTGAGTTGCTCCTTGAAGTTAATCGAAGAGATCATCGATTCGAGGAAGAGGGTATCGGTTTTTAATAGTAAGCTTGTTGAGTTCTCGGTAATCGATGCACATACGAAATGAACCATCTTTCTTCTTCACAAACAGTACAGGTGCACCCCACGGTGATGAACTAGGGCGAATAAAACCCTTATCGGTCAACTCTTGCAATTGACTAGCTAGTTCTTGCATTTCAGACGGTGCAAGACGATAAGGTGATTTAGCCACAGGGTTAGCACCAGGGATTAAGTCAATCTTGAACTCAACCTCTCGCACGAGAGGTAACCTTTAAGATCCTCGGGATAAACCTCGGAAAGTCCCGCACAACAGGAATGTCTTTCAACTCCTTACCCTTGGCTTTCGTATTAACTACATATGCCATGAAAACCATGTAGTTTTTACTTAAGCATTTGCGGGCCTTGATGCAAGACATGATTTTGAGTCTTTGGGATGATTTCTCCCCAAAGACCTTCAAAGTATCACCAGTCGGTAAAGGAATTCAGATACACTTCTCGAAACATAGAATTTCCACATGATGCTTGGCTAACCAATCCATACCAAAGATAACATCAAAGCTTCCCAATTGAATACGAATAAGGTCGATGAAGAACTCGTGTTCGTTAAGGCTTAAGGTGCAATCGCGTATTACGACATCAATGACAACAGATTTTCCATCGGCGACTTCGACCGTGAAAGATCTTTCCAGGTTAACACGCGGTTTAGAAAGTTAAGGCTCGAATTCCAAGGACACGAAACTCCTATCGGCACCCGAATCAAAAAATACGGAAGCATAATGACTATTTACAAGATACATACCTGTTTGGTAACAACCTATTATTGATATGATGAACATAGATAGGAATTTTTATAAGACAAGAAACGATTAAAAGAATTTCAACGATGTACCGTTCACCACATCATTTGTCACACCCCCGCTAAGAGCGGAAACACGGGGGCGTAACGAGACGGGAATCGTCATAACACATGGTAAGCGATAGAGATGCAATAATAATAATGATGACAAGCGTGTCATGACAACACCCGACAACAAGGGGACTTGTGTCGTGTTTAGTCGGTAATCACGACCACATAGTCATAAGCATAAACATGATACATAAATCACAAACATGGATGATACATTGTATGCAATTCCCACAACCCGGGAACAAGTTACATAGTATAATGTTGTTTGAAATAGATACATCAATTGTTTTCAAAAAGGCCAGTTTAGCCCAAAATGCATCCTAGGGTCTCCACTAAGGCAGCACACCTAGAACCTCAGCTAGCATGTTCACCTGAAAAGATATGCTCAAAATGGTCAACAAAATTGTTGGTGAGTTCGCAGGTTTAAAGTAAATAAGTAATTGATGCTGTATAAAGTTGTTGCAGAATACCGTGCATACAGTTATAAGTAAGCAAAATCACATGACAAGAGCTTTACAACCAACCTAATGACGTACACAAGAATCTTGTCGGAATATATTCACCCAAGGCCCGTACCTGGCTATTGTTGGTACTAACTAGTATACCAACACGAGGGTGGGGGTGTCAACCCAGTAGTACTACCAATACCTAACCGTCGGTTCCACACTGGAATTAAATGGTTGTAAGAAAGAACCACAAAGCAGACTCAAGCATGTATCAGATAAGTACCCACAAAATAGTAGCACGTTGATTCCAAGTATGTAAATTGTATGTATGTTGTACAGCATACAAAATGGGTGAGCACACTTTTCCCCCATGTTTGTAAATGTTTGTTTGTAAAGTAGTATAAGCATAAAAGGGGCCACGAAACTCACATGTTAAGTGGTAAGTATGAAAGATCGAGATTCCCAACAGTTGAATGCAATGATCGGTCAACACCTATTGACAGTTATTGTCAAGCATTAATGACATGTATAAAGCGTATAGTATGTTTGGTCGGTTCGGGTTGTATCGGTTCGGTCGTGGGTAGCACACACACACAAGCAGACACACGTATCAGATCTTATGTAGATCCAAGTACTACTAGTAGTCGTCATTGCTTATGACATCCGTGAAATGATCTCGTGGTTATGAAAGATAGCACTTGTAAGTATTTGGAGTTCCAATTGGATTGTCGATATTTGTAAAATGTTAGGTTGTTTTCAATTGAAATAGTATCTGCATGTTGATAGCGTTGACTTTAATCTTTGTGGTCAAGCAATGACACTTTTACTGATGTTACCTTATCATCATCAGACGTTCAAGGGAAAATCACACTCAACATCATCAGTCACACAACAGGACCAGATGCTCGACTCAACGCTCCATCCTTACGAATCAACCTTCAATCGTACGAATCAGCTTTTCATTCGTATGGTTGGCATTCAGTCGTACCACACAACACACATTCGCACGAACCAAACTCCATCCGCACGAATCAACCCTCAATCGTGCGAATTAGCTACTTTCGTACGATTGAACATTCATTCGTGCGATTGGACTCCAGTCGTGCGAAACACGCATAGTCGCATACATTCATTCGGTCACCTGACTCAATCGCACACAATCATTCATACGCATGACTCAATCACATACACTCATTCGCACGCATGACTCAATCGCATACAAACTCACAGTCGCACGACTCAGTCGCACGACATGCCTAGTCGCACAACTCAGTCGCACGATTGACTTAGACGCAAGATTCAGTCGCACGACTCACTCAGTCGCACGGCTCAATCGCCTGGCAGACCCAGTCACCTGAACTGCAGAATCGCGACTGTGGTCGGGCTGAGCAGCCCCCGAGCTGCTCTAAACGCAAGTTTTACACCATAAGGACTTCCAGAAACACTCTACAAACATACACAAACATGAAACACAAGCAGAAAGACCTCACACGCACCCACACGACCTCATGTGCTCAGATGAACCCGAACACCCGAAACCCTAGTTTGGACAGCCGTGAATAAGCAAGGAAAAGGGACAACCAAGGTCGTCTACCTGCTAGAATGGAGTAGACTAGGCCGTAGGTGGAGTCTAGACAACAAGAACAAGACCAAGCGGGTTGGGTTTGGTGCTAGAATGAAGAAAATGTGTGTGTAGGGAGTGAAGAGGTGAAGAAGATGAAGATGAGGATAAATGGCTGGGAATGGGGTTTATATACCCAGTCCAAGTTTGCAAAATTACAAGTTTAGTTCCTGCACTTAACCCTCAAGTTTCCCAAAAATTTGTTTCGGTGGATTACGATCTTAAAATGTTCATTATATTAATGTTAAAAGCGTGTTTAATGGCATTTGATAGTCTAAAATGGTTTTATTAATGACAATGGTCGAAATAAAAAAATGATATATTTGGTCGTAATGGTGATGAAATTTATAAAAGGTTTATGCTTAGCACATGTTCTCGGAGGAAGTACAGGCACAAGGGAAAATAAGCAGGTATGATTCCTTAAAGCAGGAGTTCATGAAGAAAAGGAGGAATAATTAAAATATTTCTATGCTTATTTATGTCGTTCGACGGACCTTAAGGCGACGGATGTCACAGTATCCCCCAGTTGAGAGAATTTCGTCCCGAAATTCAGCTGGAGTTAGGTCCAAGAGTGTCATCCACGAATAGGTGTGGGTATTTGAGTTTCATTTGATCTTCTCGTTCCCATGTAAACTCTGGTCCTTGTTTTGAATTCCACCTTATGCGAACAATTGGTATTCTGCTGCGCTTCAACTGTTTGACCTTACGATCCATGACCTCAATGGGTTCCTCAATAAAATGAAGCTTTTCATCGATTTTGATATCGTCAATGGGTACGTGAAGTGATTCATCAGCCAAACACTTCTTGAGGTTCGACACGTGGAAAGTATCATGCACACCGCTGAGTTCTTGTGGTAACCTTAATCGGTAAGCCACTGGACCAATTCTTTCTGTAATCTCGAATGGTCCAACGTATCTTGGGGCTAATTTCCCTTTCTTTCCAAACCAACAACTCCTTTCCAAGGAGAGACTTTGAGTACACTCGGTCCCCAACGTTGAATTCTAGAGGCTTTCGACGATTATCGGCGTAGCTCTTTTGGCGATCTCTAGCGGCTTTCAGTCTATCTTTGATTTGGAAGATCTTGTCGGTTGTTTCCTGGATGATCTCTAGGCCTGTTAACTGACTTTCACCAATCTCGCCCAACAAACGGGTGATCTACACTTCCTTCCGTACAACGCTTCGAACGGAGCACACCCAATGCTGGTGTGGTAGCTGTTATTATATGATGAATTCAATCAATGGCAAATGAGTATCCCAACTACCACCAAAGTCGATTACACACGCTCTCAGCATGTCTTCTAGCGTTTGTATGGTTCGTTCACTTTGGCCATCTGTTTGAGGGTGATAGGCAGTACTCATGTCTAATCGAGTGCCCATCGCTTTCTGTAGTGTCTGCCAAAATCGTGAAGTGAATCGGCCGTCACGGTCGGATATGATTGACACCGGCACTCCGTGTCTTGTCACGACCTCTTTATGTACAATCTCGCCAACTTGTCCATTTTGTAGTCTTCTCGGATTGGCAAAAAGTGTGCTGATTTCGTCATTCGATCCACTACGACCCATATCGAGTCATGCCCGTTGCTCGCTCGAGGAAGTTTGGTAATGAAGTCCATGGCTATCTTCTCCCATTTCCATTCGGGAATCTCAGGTTGCTGTAACAGTCCCGATGGTTTCTGATGTTCAGCTTTAACTTTCGAGCATGTCAAGCATCTGCTGACGTACGTGGCAATGTCTTTCTTTAGGCCTGGCCACCAGTACAGATCTTTGAGATCGTGGTACATCTTGTCTGCGCCAGGATGAAAAGAATATCGCGTCTTGTGTGCTTCATCCATGACCAAGGTACGTACACCTCCCCACTTGGGTACCCATATACGGTCCACGAAGTACCGTACACCATCGTCCTTGCACATCAGTTGTTTATCCAACCCTCAGAATTCTCTCCCCCAAGGTTTTCTTCTTTCAACGCCTCACTTTGTGCAATTTGGATCTGAGCTTTCAAATTGTTTGAATGATCAATCCCAAAGCTCGAGCACGTAGTGGTTTCACGCGTTCTTTGCGGCTTAGAGCATCAGCACCACATTAGCTTTCCCCGGGTGATACCGGATTTCACAATCGTAGTCGCTAAGAAGCTCTACCCAACGTCGTTGTCGCATATTGAGTTTCTTCTGATCCAGAATATGTTGAAGGCTTTTATGATCTGTGTATACGATGCATTTGGTTCCATACAAGTAATGCCTCCATATTTTAAGTGCGAATACTACAGCGCCCAACTCAAGATCATGAGTCGTGTAGTTCTTCTCGTGCACCTTAAGTTGTCGCGAAGCGTAGGCAATCACCTTATCTTTCCGCATTAGCACACATCCCAACCCTTGATGCGAAGCATCACAGTACACCACAAAATCATCAGTTCCATCTGGGAGGGACAATATCGGTGCATTGCACAGCTTATCTTTCAGCGTTTGGAACGCCCGTTCTTACGCATCTCCCCAATCAAACTTCTTGTCTTTTGGAGTTAGCAACGTCAACGGTTGAGCAATCCTTGAAAAGTTCGCAATGAAACGACGATAGTATCCGGCTAGTCCTAAGAACTGCCGTATCTCTGAAGGTGTCTGGGGTGTATCCCATTTCTTTACCGCTTCGATCTTTCCGGGATCTACATGAATCCCGTCTTTGTTAACCACATGACCCAAAAACTTCACCTCTCGCAGCCAGAATTCACACTTCGAGAACTTGGCGAAAAGTTTCTCTTCTCTTAACAGTTCTAGTATTGCCCGAAGGTGTTCTTCATGGTCCTCCTTCGATCGAGAGTAGATAAGTATGTCGTCAATGAATACGATCATAAACTTATCCAAGTAAGGTTTGCAAACCCGATTCATCAGTCCATGAACACAGCTGGCGCGTTAGTCAATTCGAACGGCATGACCAAAAACTCATAGTGCCCATAACGAGTTCTAAACGCTGTCTTCGGTATGTCCTCCTCGAAAACTCTTAGTTGGTGATATCCAGATCGAAGGTCGATCTTGGAAAAATACGAAGCTCCTTGTAACTGATCAAACAGGTCGTCGATCCTGGGGAGAGGATACCGATTCTTCACAGTTAATTTGTTCAACTCACGGTAGTCGATGCACATACGGAACGACCCATCCTTCTTCTTGACAAATACACTGGTGCTCCCCAAGGCGAGTGACTCGGCCGAATAAAACCCTTCTCCAGTAGTTCCTGTAACTGGCTAGATAACTCTTGCATTTCAGACGGTGCCAACCGATACGGTGTCTTTGCTACCGGTGTAGCTCCAGGAACCAACTCAATGCGAAATTCCACCTGTCGTGGAGGAGGCAACCAGGCAAGTCATTAGGAAATACATCTGGGTAATCCCGCACTACAGGGATATCTGCCAATTTCTGCTCCTCTTGTTTCTTTTCCACCACGTGAGCCAGAAAAGAGTAGCACTGTTTTCGTAAACTCTGGCGTGCTTTCATGCAGAAAATAAGCTTTAATTTTCTCCCCGGTCTTTCTCCTTGAACTCTGAGTACTCCCCCGTCTGACATAGGGATTCGCACTACCTTGTCTCGACAAACAATCTCGGCCCCGTGTTTCGACAACCAATCCATTCCCACAATCATGTCGAAACTTCCTAGCTCAAAGGGTATCAAGTCTATATCGAAGGCGTGATTCTCTAATATTATCGAGCACTTTCTAATAATCCCGTCATCCTGAACAATCCTACCATTGGCCATTTCTACAGAGTAGCTAGTTTCTAGCGTACTAGGACTCAAATCGAGCAATTGCATAAATTCAGAAGATATAAAGCTATTGTCTGCTCCGTGTCAAATAATACAGATGCAAAGTGATTATTGAGTAAGTGCGTACCCGTGACGACATTTGGGTCCTGACGGGCTTCATTGGCTCCAATGGCAAAAGCGCGTCCCCGAGCCGCGTTCCCCTGGTTTGTCGGGCCTTGATTTCCAGCTATAGCCATAGTCTGATGCTGGTTGTTCCCTTGTTGGCCCGACGCCCGATTCAGTTTGGGGCACATGTTTCGGTAGTGATCAGGGCTTCCACTCATAACACCCCTGGCGTTCCTGGCGGGGTTAACCGCGTTGACTGGTGTGACCATATTCGCCGCTGTTCTGCAGTCTCTTGCTAAATGTCCCGGGCGTCTACAGTTTGCGCACACCCGGCACGGCATAGCTGGGGGATGACGAAAGTTGCACCTATCGCATCGAGGGTGCGGACCCACATATTCTCGCCTGCCCTGGGTCACGGCCACAAAATTTCTGGTTGTCTTGGCCCTTTTCTCGAATTTCCCGGCACTCGACCAACTCGTTTCCCCAACTTCTTTCCTTTTCTCTGCTCCCCTGCCCAATACCCCTGTTCTCACCATTTCATCAGTCAGAGCGCCAGCCTTCAGAATCGCGCTCTGGATAGTAGGAGGAGCAGTAGCGGTTACCATTGCCCGGATTTGAGGCGCAAGTCCCCAAATGTACCTCTCTATCCTTTTTGATTCCGGGGTGACTAGATGGGACCAACCTTGCTAGCTCATGAAAACGATCGGTGTAAGCTGCGTGCCCAGCCCCCACCATGGCATGATTCCAGAACTCATGCTCAAGTTTTTGCATCTCATTGAGAGGACAGTATTCCTCGGTGATTAGGGCCTTGAACTCATCCCATGACATTTGCATCGCGGATTCTCTTCCCCTAGCCTGAATCTGAGTGTTCCACCACATTAGCCTTGCCCTGTAGTGAGCAAGTGGCGTACTTAATCCTTTGACTGTCGAGGCATTCGCTGATGTCGATCACGGCCTCCATCTTTTCAAGCCATCTGGTCAAAGCTGTGACTCCACCTTTGCCATCAAACTCTCGTGGTTTACAAGCCACAAATTCCTTGTACGAACATCCCCGTCTAGCATTCACAACCCCGGTCTCATTAACAATTACAGTTTCGTTAACGGCTGTACCACCATTTCCGGTCTCCTGATTGCTTTCGTTCCCAGTCGGGTTACCGTTATCCTCATTATCATTGCCACCGTCCCCGTGGGGGTGAGAATTCTGAAGAGCATCGCTCACTTGGGCCACGATAGTCGGAATTAGTGCGGCCAGCTGTTGAGCGATCAGGGCTGCCATATCCGCGTTCCCTGTTCCTTGATTGCTACTGGCTGGAGCATCACTTGTTCTTGGGGTTCTTCCCCTTCCTCTGCCTTTGCCTCTGCCCCTTGGGGCTTCAATTCCGCTACTATTACTGCGAGTAGATCTTCGAGGCGGCATGTTCTATTCATAAAAGAGGTAACATATAAGCTTTAGTCACCATAAGATAAACAAGTATTTACTTATCAAGTTCCAATGTTCATGTTCCGGTCGGTCAAGATCACCATGCAGCCCATTTCAAGCATATTCTCGGTATACCGGTGATGTTTATATATAGGGTTCCCCGCAGCGTTCCCACCATACCCACGATGTACCGAGAATGATGCCCGATCCAGTTACATGACATCCGACTTTCCTTCTCATCACATCCATAATAATCCATCAAGTCAACTGAGAGCCCAAGCATGTAATCACGTATAGTCTGGTGGAGGTTGCCTATCTCGTATCCTTAAAGGATTCAGACATAGCCTCCTCGAGCCGGTCTTAGTATCCAAGGTTAAGCGCAGTATATGATCTATGAAGATCTCTTCGAGTCCCAATGCCTGAATTTGGTTATGAAACTTGGCACGCAGAGGGAACGGAAGATCTAATAGGAGCATCCCATAAAAGAATGAGCACAAGGGCTCTCTCATAGAAAGAAAATATTCACGAAATAGATAGATAAACGAGCAAGTAATGAGGAACACGTATGAGATACAAAATGCACACAACCTGGCATGCAATCTACATGAAGGTTCCTAGGTTATAGTCTAGGTCAAGCGTATTGCCTAATTCTCTATAACTAATAGCTCTGATACCAGTCTGTCACGACCCCGCTAAGAGCGGAAACACGGGGGCGTAACGAGACGGGAATCGTCATAACACATGGTTAGCGATAGAGATGCAATAATAATAATGATGACAAGCGTGTCATGACAACACCCGACAACAAGGGAACTTGTGTCGTGTTTAGTCGGTAATCACGACCACATAGTCATAAGCATAAACATGATACATAAATCACAAAACATGGATGATACATTGTATGCAATTCCCACAACCCGGGAACAAGTTACATAGTATAATGTTGTTTGAAATAGATACATCAATTGTTTTCAAAAAGGCCAGTTTAGCCCGAAAATGCATCCTAGGGTCTCCACTAAGGCAGCACACCTAGAACCTCAGCTAGCATGTTCACCTGAAAAGATATGCTCAAAATGGTCAACAAAATTGTTGGTGAGTTCGCAGGTTTAAAGTAAATAAGTAATTGATGCTGTATAAAGTTGTTGCAGAATACCGTGCATACAGTTATAAGTAAGCAAAATCACATGACAAGAGCTTTACAACCAAACCTAATGACGTACACAAAGAATCTTGTCGGAATATATTCACCCAAGGCCCGTACCTGGCTATTGTTGGTACTAACTAGTATACCAACACGAGGTGGGGGTGTCAACCCAGTAGTACTATCAATACCTAACCGTCGGTTCCACACTGGAATTAAATGGTTGTAAAAAAGAACCACAAAGCAGACTCAAGCATGTATCAGATAAGTACCCACAAAACAGTAGCACGTTGATTCCAAGTATGTAAATTGTATGTATGTTGTACAGCATAGAAAAGGTGAGCCACTTTTCCCCCATGTTTGTAAATGTTTGTTTGTAAAGTAGTATAAGCATAAAAGGGGCCACGAAACTCACATGTTAAGTGGTAAGTATGAAAGATCGAGATTCCCAACAGTTGAATGCAATGATCGGTCAAACACCTATTGACAGTTATTGTCAAGCATTAATGACATGTATAAAGCGTATAGTATGTTTGGTCGGTTCGGGTTGTATCGGTCGGTCGTGGGTAGCACACACACATAAGCGGACACACGTATCAGATCTTATATAGATCCAAGTACTACTAGTAGTCGTCATTGCTTATGACATCCGTGAAATGATCTCATGGTTATGAAAGATAGCACTTGTTAAGTATTTGGAGTTCCAACTGGATTGTCGATATTTGTAAAATGTTAGGTTGTTTTCAATTGAAATAGTATGTGCATGTTGATAGCGTTGACTTTAATCTTTGTGGTCAAGCAATGACACTTTTACTGATGTTACCTTATCATCATCAGACGTTCAAGGGAAAATCACACTCAACATCATCAGTCACACAACAGGACCAGACGCTCGACTCAATGCTCCATCCGTACGAATCAACCTTCAATCGTACGAATCAGCCTTATTCGTACGATTGAGTCTTCATTCGTATGGTTGGCATTCAGTCGTACCACACAACACACATTCGCACGACCCAAACTCCATGCGCACGAATCAACCCTAATCGTGCGAATTAGCTACTTTCGTGCGATTGAACATTCATTCGTGCAATGGACTCCAGTCGTGCGAAACACGCACAGTCGTACATTCATTCGGTCACCTGACTCAATCGCACACAATCATTCATACGCATGACTCAATCACATACACTCATTCGCATGCATGACTCAATCGCATACAAACTCACAGTCGCACGACTCAGTCGCACGACATGCCTAGTCGCACAACTCAGTTGCACGATTGACTTAGATGCAAGATTCAGTCGCACGACTCACTCAGTCGCACGGCTCAATCGCCTGGCAGACCCAGTCGCCTGAACTGCAGAATCGCGACTGTGGTCGGGCTGAGCAGCCCCCAAGCTGCTCTAAACGCGAGTTTTACACCACAAGGACTTCCAGAAACCCTCTACAAACATACACAAACATGAAACACAAGCAGAAAGACCTCACACGCACCCACACGACCTCATGTGCTCGGATGAACCCGAACACCCGAAACCCTAGTTTGGACAGCCGTGAATAAGCAAGGAAAAGGGGCAACCAAGGTCGTCTACCTGCTAGAATGGAGCAGACTAGGCCGTAGGTGGAGTCTAGACAACAAGAACAAGACCAAGCGGGTTGGATTTGGTGCTAGAATGAAGAAAATGTGTGTGTAGGGAGTGAAGAGGTGAAGAAGATGAAGATGAGGATAAATGGCTGGGAATGGGGTTTATATACCCCGTCCAAGTTTGCAAAATTACAAGTTTAGTCCCTGCACTTAACCCTCGAGTTTCCCAAAAATTTGTTTCGGTTGATTACGATCTTAAAATGTTCATTATATTAATGTTAAAAGCATGTTTAATGGCATTTGATAGTCTAAAATGGTTTTATTAATGACAATGGTCGAAATAAAAAAAATGATATATTTGGTGGTAATGGTGATGAAATTTATAAAAGGTTTATGCTTAGCACATGTTCTCGGAGGAAGTACAGGCACAAGGGAAAATAAGCAGGCATGATCCTTAAAGCAGGAGTTCATGAAGAAAAGGAGGAATAATTAAAATATTTCTATGCTCATTATGTCGTTCGACGGACCTTAAGGCGACGGATGTCACATCATTGTTGGCTTGGGCTTGGTTGGCGTTGATGTTGAAAGCCCTTCCACGAGCCGGTGGCACAGTTCCCGCATTGCGAGGACATTGCGGACGAATATGGCCAGGCTCGCCATAGTTATAGCAGGTTTAGTTGGTAAGCATGGCAGTGTTGTTTGGCGCACGAAGACAAGTAGCCACCAAATGTCCATACTTCCCACACAACGAGCAGACTCGGCATGGGATGTTGCTCGCATGGTGGTACTTGCATGTGTTGCACATGAGATATGGACCAGCATAAGCTCTAGCCATGAGGGCTTAATTTGCAACCACCATTTGTTTTTGAGGAGCATTGGGTGTGGTCACAGCATAGTTGCGCGTCGGGGTGAACTTACGCTTTTTGTTTTGAGAAGATGACTCGGCCTTTACCTCGTTTGTTGCCTCGGGTGTCACCTTCGCAGTAGACTTGGAACCCTTTGCCGACATCATGCTAGATCTTATATGATTCTTGGTGAGTTGAGCAGTGATAGTAATCGCCTCCTCCAAAGTTGTGGGCCTACTACCCACCACGGTATCTTGAATTTGAGGTGGCACCCCCTTGATAAATTTCTCAATGTTACGGGGCACGGTGTCCACCATGTGTGTAGTAGCATACACAACTCATGATGCCGGGTGGAATAAGCCAAGTGATTCCCACCATCTTGTTTGAGGTTCCAGAACTCCTCCTCTAGCTTTTGCAACTCGCTCATCGGGCATAAATTTTGGATCATGATATCCTTAAATTCTTCCCAGGGCAACGCCATTGCAACCTCAGTTCCACGGGTTCTCTTTTCACTATTCCATCATGTTAGTGCTCGTTGTTGAAGACACTTATGGCATAGCGAACCTTGAACTCGTCGGGGCACTCGCTAACAATGAATGTGTTCTCCATACTTTCAAACCACTCGAGAAGTCCAGTGGCTCCTTCTTTTCCATTAAAGTTTGTGGGTTGGCACGAGTTGAAGTGTTTGAAAGTGCAAGTACGATTGTCCCCGTTTTGGTTGTTTTTATTCTCTCCATGAGCACCACTATTGTTCCTATTGGTGTTGTTGCTATTAGTCATTAGGGTGCTATTAGTTCAACAACCATGGTCGGGATGACGACAACCATTTTCCGGGCGATCATTGCAGCTAGTTTACGGTCGGAACTTCCACGCTTTCCATGGTGAAGAGACATGCTGGATATACAAAAATAAGTTAGTTACGGGAATAAGGAACGAAGGATAATAGTTTAGACAAGGACAAGCTAAGGGTTGTAAGGCACACGGAATGATTCTATTTGGTAACGCATTACTATTTGGAAACGTTGACACGTCAAGGTGACTTGACCCAATTGCCTTAGAAACTTGTGTATATTGACCATAGTTTATCACTCATCCCAGAAATCCCCAGGTAGCATGACTAGTCCCGTAGGATTATGCGAAATGCTTGCCTTAGCCCGAAGGCCTTTTGCCAGGAAATCCAGGATACAGGTGTCTATGTGTCACACAATATTTTTAGCTTCATGGAATCAAAACCTTGATGAGATTTATATAGATTAGACATAACGTCTAAAGATCCAAGTCATAAGCATAGGCATAAGATTCCACGTGTCGTCGAGAATAGGATTAAGAGGTTTCACGTTCGGGGAGAGTCAAAGAATCAAATTTAAGTTTAGGGAGACAAGTAACAATGTTTAGGCAACCCTATGCTAAGGCATCAAATTGCACATAAGAAGGCATAACATTATGTAGCATGCAAACTATATAATTTACAAGATAGAATTACAATTCTATATGGTTCATGCACACTATAGTCTAGGTCACCATTCTAATAACCTAGATCCCTATAGTTATAGGCATTGATACCAATCTGTCACACCCTAACCTTGACAGCGGAAACGTCGAGGTGTGAGGTTAAGATCGTTCACAGCCACATAACGCTATCAATAACCCAAATATATATTAAACATAAGTTCCAATTGTACCATTACAATCATAAGTCTCAAAGAAATTAAAAGCATAACATAAGATGTAACAAGTCATTTTTATTTCATTTATTTATCTAGGTCCATTCCTAGATGTGCAAGCTTCAAAGAGTAGAAATCAAGCTTGAGTATTTCCTGAAACATGTTAAAAATAAAAATGTCAACAATAATGTCGGTGAGATTTCCATAGTTTGAAATACATAGATATATAAAAGATGGCAATTCATGTTATAAGTTAGAGAGCAAAGTAACTAGGAATGTAAGACAGAATGCACAATCAAACCTTAACAAAGTTTTACAAGTCTAAAACGTTTACAAGCATATACGATTAGCTAAGTGTACTTGCATCAACCAAGCAGGCTTGTCAGGCCCATAGATCTATGACGTCGCCAGGCTAGCAATAGATTGTACATATATTCGACATTACATGGTAGCTACAAAGATCAACTAACCATAACATACAAGTGAATTGCCATAAGTTTACAAGCATCAAACGTGTTTACAAGTGCAATGTTTATATGGTAACATGTTTCACCCTAAAGTGTAAAATTGTGCAAAAAGGGGTATAGAAATACTCACGTGGCCAATATATAAAGTTGAATGGTTAATAAGAAAAAATAATATGCGTCGTTCCAACGTAAACCGTCACGTGACACCTAAATATATAATTACAAGATTAAAGTTTTATAATTAATTTAACGAGTTAACGAGAACTAGGGTTTCAATTTGGTATTTGGGGGTTTTAATATTTAACCAAATAAAAATGGGGTATTTGATTATGTTTTAATTCAATGAAATATACTATTTAATCATTTTACTATTAAGAAACAAAAATGAACTAAAATAAAGTTTAAGTATAGTTTAAATAAACTTTTATAATTTATAATTTTTAAACAAATCATCATTTAAACAATAGTATATATACATATTATTTAAGCAAATAATAAATTTGGTGATTTAAGACATTATTTAAAGTCTATTTTATAGGGACATAAACTAAATATATTATTGTCTAAAATATTTAATAAAAGTATTAAAATGTTCTTATGAAATAAATTGCAGAAAATAATATAGTGTCTCAAGAAAATAACAAGTTCATAATTGATTTTTTTATCATTTTTTAAAAAAAATAATGAATTAAATTTAAAGGCTAAAAGCCTTAAAACAAAAACATAAGGCTCCCGGGGTTGGAACCCGGGACCTCATGTTAAGGATGCTTATGACTTAACCAGTGAACCAATGGCCCCAGCCGCGTTAAAAAACCTATTTTAAAAACTTATAAACACAACCCTAATGCATTTCCCCCAAATCAAGAACCCTAGAATCAACTTACTACAGATTAAACCCTAATTCGTTATTGATAATGAAATCAAACATAGGGTTTTTGTTAGCAACATAAATACGAATTGTTTTGTGTGTTTAATTACATGATTAATGCTCAGATTAAAGAACAGCCGTTGGTGATAGTCGCGACACAAAAAGTGTTCGATTCGAGGTGATTCCGATAATGGTAACTCAATTGCTTGGAAGATAGGCTACCTTGGATGATTAAAACCAATAAGCCTCTTTCAATTGGGGTGCAGATTGCGCGAAATATGACGGACACCTTGATGACAGATTGCGGTGGATGTAGAGGTAGTTTGGATTGTTCGGGAGTGATTCGAATGTAATTATGATTGTTAAAACTCTCGGAATAGTTAAACGTTCGATTGGGTTACAATTAATTTGATTATTATTGCATCTTGATGGTCGAACGATTCGGTGATCGAATGCATTATTCAATCGGGTGTTTCAAGCTTGTGACCGTCGCCTTAATTTGATTTATGAACACCTCACGGTTCGGAACCTCCTCACAAAACGATTAGAAATGGTTTTGAGTGGAAATCTGAAGTGTTTGGGGTTTTTTAAGGTTCGCCGGAGTCGGCCTGAGAGTGGCCGACTCTCGGCCGGAATCACCGGTGAGGGAAAATTGGGCTTTTAATAATTTTACACAAATGGTCCCTGTTCTTTCACACCTTTATTATTTTATGTCCAACTTAAATGTTAAAGTTCATTAATTGGCAAATATACCCCCTAAACTTTATGTACTTTAAGTTCCAATCATTTTAAATAATTGCTCTAATTTATTAATATCATCAATGTTATTATTATTATTATTATTATCATTTTTATTAGAGTTATTATTATTATAATTATTATTATTATTTTTTTAATAGTTATGCTATTAAGTTTTGTATTAAATACTTAATGACCAATAAACAAATAAGCATAAGTAACACACAATTTCATAAAGGGGCATAAATAGTCCTTACAAGAATAAATGAGGTTAACTATTAGTTAACCAAAAATACAAGATGTTACGTATATCACATGAATAACAAGCATATATCATGGAAAAGAAAAAATGAACTTATATATTAACATTTGGATGTTGAATTTAAGCTAACAAGTATATGTAATTTTGGTGTTTGTTTGAATTTAGATATCTTTGCTTCGATTAAGTACTATTGTCTTAACTTAAATTTGTATGTATCAGTGTTTGTGTCAACCAAAGTAACAATTTGACCCCGGATTTGATTACCCCTCTAACCTAGTTTAATAGTTGACCTTTCTATTACTGACTTTTTAGAATTTGATTAGAGGTGTTTAGTTAAGTTATTCATCTTATGTAATCATATCATATTTTGGTATAGTGAATATTGCAATTTTACATATAGGCTGCTTCAATTTATATATGTTTCTGGTCAGTATATATCATAATAACCTTTATTTCTTAGTATTCTTGCTATCACATTCATTAACAGCCTATAATTTTATATTCAATTCAACATAGTTGAACATTTTAAAATTTATTATTTCCAATTTATGATCCATTCTTGCTCCTCATGAACAAATTTTGATCTCGAATTTCATATTGTTTACTTGACTTTGCATACAATTTGACCTCTCATGTTCATTGTTAGAAGGTTTAATTTAATTTAAAATTTCTATTGTTTATTTACTAATTCTTAAATATGTTGCTACTTTTATTTTAGATTCTAGTTTTGAAAAATCAAATTCAAGATTCTAGGGCTCGATATAGAGCTCTTGGAGTTCAACTTTAGGCTCAACATGAAGTTGATAGGAAAGCATTCGAGGACACACTACAAGCAGAACGTGAAATTGATTGGAAAATTCAAAAGGACGAGAGGCATGGAAAAAAAACTTCAATGTTTTTTGAATAAGTTTTTGTCCTCTCACTAATTGGTAGTGACTTTCACTTATTATGTTAGATACTTTGTAGTTTACATCATTAAACTTTGGTTGTAATGCATGTCTGTTTTAATTTTAGTTATTGTATTTGTGGTTTACCTGGATTTGCTATGTTTGTTTCATTTCATTTATAGTATTCTTTAGTAATTTTTATTTTATTTATATTATTTAAAACTAATGGTGTAGCAAAAGTGTCTCAACCAGTTACAAATGAAAAATAAATTATTATCCTGTTATGTAGAAAATAGAAAAATCTATATATAAAAATTGTAATTTAAAAAATAACATTGGGCGTCGTAAATACGTCGCAAATGATATACATGCCATGTGTCGCAAACACGTCGCAAAACAGTACAATGTAGTGTCGCAAATTTGTAGGAAATAAAAATTGTCGCAAATGCATTGCAAACTTAATATCAAGGGTATGTGTAGTAAATGTGTAGCAAAATTCTAACGTCAACTTTGTGTCACAAATTTGTCACAGCATCTGTAGCAAATGCGTAGCAAATGATTTTGCGACGGGGTTTTTTGCTACTCAAGATATGCGTTGCAATTGTGTAAGAAATGATTGTTTGCTACGCATCGGCGACGCATATGTGCGTAGCAAGTCGCCTAGTTTTCTAGTAGTGAATAAAATTATTAACCTTTTTCTTTCAACTTAAATTTCTTGTTACTTTGATGAACGCGACAGATTTGAAATGTGAACTAAATTCTTATATGTTTTTACTAATGTGTTACCTATAATATACATACTCAAAACACCTTATGGTATTATTTGTATAAATAGTTCAAAGTACTTTTCAAAATTTTAATATATTAACCATCTTAGTTTTTATAAATGGTATTTTAATTAATCGTTCTAATCCAAAGATGATTGATTTATAATAAAAAATTTAGACTTTATTGTACTTTCTATAATTTCTTATCATCAAATATTATTACTACTCGTATATATGGTCATTCTTTTATTCTAATCAGTCTATTCCTTCCTGCCATCTCAACTCTCGCCAATTTAATGTTATACAATGGAGCTAAAATGCACCCCAAACCCTACCGACTTTCCACACCATTCTATCTCCATCCTTCCATTTTAGCTCACCTACAACCGGAAAGGTTTTATGATGATATTTACTCGTAATACATCCTTTAAAATGGGATTTGGTTAGACGGATTCTCGCTGAATATTATTATTTTCATAAGATGGTCTTTTATCCGTTTAATGACTAAATTATTATTTCTGACTACTTTATGTGAAAACTGTGTTGTCCTCTTCGACCACTCGATCTATATGATACCAAACAATCTTCAGACGACTTAACAACACAAATAAGTAAAAAAAAATTTAAAATTCATCTCCTTACACCACTTATCCTTTTAAAAGTAAGTTAATTTCTCACACCATTTTTTTTCAAATAAAGTTATTAAAAAACAATAGTTTATTACAAATCTTTGTCTGAAAGAGACCCCACCACACTCCCAATCGCCAAGCGTAGGCTTCAACAAAACCCTAGTAATTTTACTCCCTAAAGCGTGCAAGTTTTACAGCAAAATGTACAACCATTGTTACATGTAAACTTTGATGAAATGAAGCATAAATATCACTTCCCTTAACAAACGCAACTTCAGGTCAAGTAGAATCAAAGCAAAATCCTCGAAATTATCGCCCACACCACAGCAACAATGGCTGATAAGGGCAAAGCTCCACTTAACGACGACGGAAACGACGGATCTGCTAATCGGAAGAGAAAACACACAAGTGTTCTCGATGTTCTTAACGATGACGTTCAAGTTTTGGAGAATGCTTCTAGCAACGTTGAGGTTGTTAACGATGGTCAGATAAGCAGTAAGGATTCTTCCGATCGTTGTCATTGTTTGCTTATCTGCTAACTTTTGCTGTCGTTTTAGGGTTTATGTTTATTATATGTGATATATCAGATTCGATCTAGACTTTTTTAGCAGTGGCATGAGACATAAAGAGTACGTGTCATCCATATATTATTCGGTTCATCGTCATTGTTTGCATATCTGCTAAGTTTTGTTGTCATAAGGCTAGCTAATTATGCATGTCGATAAACTAATTATAAGGCTAGAATCCATAAAAAGAATTACTTGATTCTCGACTAATTAGCTTCTGCTTTACGTAAGATTTATGGAGTATGTCTACGTACCCTACACTAATTTTTTAATTTTTGTAAGAGGTTGTTATTCACGACTTGAAACCGTGGTCGATCTGAACTAGATTTGATCCACTAATTATGTCTTTAATCCATAACTACATGTTTCATTTTTTATTCTTTATCACATATATGACGCTTTAATTAGTTGTTTTCGTGTGTGAAGTACCGGAGGTATTAGAGCTTGCTGGTTGGCATGTCGCCGCTAAAGGTGTCACCGCTAATGTTTGGTTGTACGATTAAACACTAACCGTTAGATTTACCGCACATTCAACGGTCAGATCTAAGTTTAAAAACCACAGACGGATGGTTGACCAATAGTGGCAACTGTCGCCACTAAAGGTGTCGCCGCTAATGGGTGTCACCCAGTGGCGAATCCAGAATTTTTTTTCATGGTGGGCGGAGGGTTTTAAGAGTAAATTGACTATCATAATATAATATATTTTATGGTCTGGTTCGGTTCGGATCCGGTTCATTATTAAAAAACATCGTTAAAATGGTCCCTAAAATCTTATATTTTCATATATATCAAATCAAGAACTATATTAAAGTAATTATACTCATAAAAGTGGTTATATATGATGTTTAAGACAACTATACTCATAAAGTGGTGATGCTACGTAATATGTCTGTGAAACAATTATACTAATCGTTAAAATAGTTCTCAAACTCTTTAAAGCCAATTATCTTTAACATATTTGAGAACAATGTCGGCCATTATAAATTGAGCTTGCTTAATAATTAAAAACATTTATCTTGATATATATTGTTTTTCTTCCTACTAACTACTTGATTATTTAAGGGTGTAAGTACTAAAAATCAACTAGGTTATAGACACCTGTTAGCGAGAAAATATGATTTGTTAAACTGTAGCCCTATTGTAGCTCCACCCCTGACAATGTGTTTGCGACATTATTGTTTTCTCTTTAGTTGCAAAAATTCAAGGGGGGCGACTACAAAATTTTAAAAGGGGTGGTTGAGATTTTTCCATATACATAACACCGAAAACTTTTCGCTTAGGGTGGGCGGCTGCCCCCCCCCCCCCCCCCCCCCCCGGGGTTAACATGTAGGTATGCCACTGGTGTCACCGCTAAAGGTCTTAGTCGCCGCTAATGGCGACATTTCTTGTAGTGCAAGTTGGTGTGTTGTATAGGAATAAACAGTACCTTTATGTTTCATTACGTGCTTATCTGCTAAGTTTTGTTGTTTTAGTGCTAATTATATATACGTGACTTGTTAGATTCTTGAGTTTCCAAATCTTGTACTTCAGCTGCCTTGGATGAAATCTGGGTTCGATTCCTATTAATTATGGTTCTAAATCAATCTTCGGGAATCTCTAATTACCAAACACATGTCAGCTTCAGAATTTTCAAATATCCAAACTCTAAGAAATATGGTAATATTTCATGGTGTCGTCTTCCATTGCATCATTGTTATGATATTATCTCCCTGTCGTCTGCCCATTTTTCAAGCTTGTTACGGTTTGGTTATCTACTGGTTCAATTCAGTACTTGTGTTTCTTTGTTTATTAATTCTTGACATATATTATTGATGTTTTAAGTTGTTACTGTTTGTGAAACTGTGTGTGCTATATAGGAATGGCATTTGAATATGTGATGGTAGATATGTTAAGTTTTGAGTTAAAGAAGTATATTATTTGACCTCAAATGCATGTTTAATGTTGAGTTCTTCCTTGTGTTTTACGTGTCGATGCTGTATAGGTACAATATTTATCAAGACCCCCTATGGAAAGTTCTTGTCCTTTAAAGTCAAAGGCTCAGACACTGTTGGAAGCATCAAACACAAGATCCAGACTCTGGAATTTATTCCCCTTGACGAGCAAGAACTGATCTTCACGGAATGGTTCTCCATGACATCAACACTTTTGCCAACGTGCACGTCAAGGGATTTTCCAACCTAACACTTATGTGTAAAGCGTTGGTCATGGATATATTGATCAAGAACTTCAAAGGAAGAATAATCTATCATCTTAATGTCAAGCCCACAGACACCATTGCCTCTTTGAAAGCTCATATCAGTCTTAAGGAAGGTACCTCTGTTGATGAGCAGGTGTTGATCTTTAACAAAAAGGTTCTAGGGGACGATGGCACCCTTTTTGACTTTCATATCAAGAGTAAATCGACGCTCACGTTAATACGTAAAACAAGGGGATTTATGAATATATTCATCAAGACTCTCACCGGAGATACTATTACTGTGGAAGTCAAAACTTGGCACACCATCGGTAGCATCAAAGCAAAGATCCAGGGTAAGGTACGTATCTCTCTTGACGAGCAGGAGTTGATATTCAATGGAATGGTTCTTCAAAACACCTTACCTTTGCTGACTATAACATCGAAAAGGAATCCACAATCACATTAAGGCGTTTATCACGGGAACTCATGCAGATATTTATCAAGACCCTTGCGGGAATAACTTTCTCTTTGGATGTCGATCCTTTAGACACCATAAGCATCATAAAATCCAACATCCAGGATAACATACATATTCATAAGATAAATATTCCTTATGATAAGCAAGAGTTGATCTTCAAAGATATGGTTCTCCATAACAATGATACCCTTTTGGACTATAACATCAAAAGGGAATCCACACTCACACTTGTGAGTATATCAACTGGATCCATGCAAATATTCATCAAGATTCATACGGGAAAGACCATTACTCTGGAAGTTAAACCCTCGGATACTATCGCTGATATGAAAAACAAAATCTCTTGTAAGGAAGGTTACTCCCCGTTTTATCAAGTATTGACTTTTAACAAAAAGATTCTAAAGGATGGCCCTACCGTTGCTTTCTACAAAATTCACAAGGAATCAACTGTTCATCTTTTTATAAAATGATCAATTAAGGTATAAGATTAGACCCTTCATATCTTGATTATGATCCTTTAGTATTACGAAAAGACAATGTCATGTTTCTTTTGATGTAGCTCTTTATGATCTTGTTTAGTAGTGTTTGTATTTGCTGGAAGCCTACATAAACTACACCGGCTTTAAACTATCATTTGAGAACTAAGGATTACAATAATAGTTTGTGTTGTCTATTTATTATATCATTAAGATTTATCAATTAGGAAATGTTTATGTTTCATAATGACCTTTTCTTTGGTCGGTTATACCTTTGAATTAAAATCATCTTTAATTCAAACATCAAATATACCTTTGAATATATCACTAATTTTTTCTGTTTTTCTCTTCTATTTAATAATCATATTAACTATTAATAATATTATTTAATTTTTTTAGATTACAATAGTTTTTTAATAAAACAAAAGATATTTTACTAATGTTATTTTTAAGTAAATAATTTTTTATAAAATTAGAAAACTTTTTAGAACATCAAACTTTTTTAAAAGTACAAAAAATTATAATTTGTGTTTTTAAAAAGTAAATTTTTATAAACATACAATAATTAAAATAGAGTTATAGGAATAAGAGTATGATATTTATTAAAACGGTTGTTTTAAAATAAAAGTTTATTTGTGTATTATAAAAAAAGATTTTAGTCATATCTTATTATAGAATATCAATTTATAATTTTATTATATATAATATTTTTTATTCAGAATATATATATATATATATGTATGTATGTATGTATGTATATATGTGTATATATATATATATATATTTATATATATATATTTATATATATATGTATGTATATATGTGTATATATATATATATATATAGGATTTGATTCTTGTGAAAACCCTTCAAAATTATGAGAACCCATTAACTCAATCCTAGCCATCCATTAATTATAACATAATCAAGATTCTAAATGAGCGGTAAAGATGACATCAACGGTATATTAGTCTTTTTAATGGTTGTACTTTTTGTAATATGTAATTTGATTTGACGTAAAGCTTTCAAAATTTATTTTCCATATTTTAAAAATATTACCCTATTACTACCAATTCACAATCAAACCCCTAATCCACCTCCACACCATTGGTTGACCATCATCATAACCGCCATCTCCACCGCCCTATCCGATACTTCAACCATCATTATTGGTCCAGATCTGGGTACTTCAACCACTGCCATCTCCACTGCCCCTTCGTCGCCACCACCACCCTCCAGCCCTAATTCTTACCATGAGGTTTGTCTAAGGTCGCGTCATCTACAACACTAATGACAAGACCATCAACATTGAAGTCGTTCGACTCGCACCTCACCCCAAATACAAGCACAAAGTTCGCAAGAAAAAGAAGTTTCAAGCCCATGAACCATTAGCAAGTTGAAGTATTTTTCTTGCGCTTCCCATGCCCAAAAGGGTTTCGTCGAAGAAGATGACACAAGAAGGTGGATTTGAGTTAAAATCTTAGGGTTTTCCGGTGGTTTAGAAATGATAAGGTGTGTTCTTTCTGTTGTTTGTTATTGCGATTTAATTTTTGTGTTGTAGCATACATTAAAACCTATTGCATTGGTAAACATTAACAAATCTGTAGTATACCATTTTACATCGTAGTTACAGATTTGTTTACAGTAGTTTACATTGGTTACAATAGTTTACATTGGTTTATAATTTGTTTTCATGACAGTTTTGCTCTAAGTTACAGTAGTATAACAGTGTAACTTGATGTAACTATGTACAAGTAATACTTTTTTTTATTTGCATTGGTTAATATTTGGGTTGTTTTGTTTCGGATGTAGTGTTAAATCATTAGGACATGGTGTAATGTCGTCTTGTTTACATTTAGCAAACGTTTGATTTACATTGGTTAATGATTCATATGTGTTTACAAATCGTTTTATATGGTTAATATTGTTTTACATTGGTTTATATTGATGTAATATCGTTTGGTTGTTTTAATGATTATGCTACTTTTAGTTGGAGTGGTGTAATAACATGTATTTAACAGTGTAACTAAATATTTTTGTTACAACTTTGCTAAAGATTACATTAGTATAACATAATCTAATATCGTTTGGTGTTAGGTTGTAGTAACGTGGATGCTATTGTTAGTTGGAGTGGTGTTATATCGTGTATAAAAGTTTCGTACAATAGTGCAAGATTATATTTGTTAATAATGTCATTTGAAAGATTATATGAGAATTAAGATTGTAACTTATTGTTTTTGTTATAGCTTTGCTACATGGTACAATAATGTAACATTGTAATATGATGTAACTGTATATGTATAAATCTTTTTTGCAATGCTATATTAGAATTAAAGAAAAAAATATGATAATTTTAATGGTGCATTTTTTATAAAAAAATTACAATTTATAAAAAATTTATGAATGTTTAAATAAAAAGGGGATGAAGTTTTTAATATAAAGAAAAAAATATGAGGATAACTTGTCATAGTCTTGTTAAATCTGAATGTTGGTGGTTGAGTTAAATGATATTTATACCCTTTTGTAATAAAAAAATATTTGACAAATATTATCCATTCATTTCTTGATCTATGGTTAGAATTTGGTTAAAGAGTTCTCATAAAAACTAAGGGTTCTTATAATAACCAAATCCTATATATATATATATATATATATTATATATATATATATATATATATATATATATATATATATATATATTCCTTCAAAACATTAGATTTGTCTAAACTTTGATGCAACATTGTTTACTTGACGTAATATCATTTATAACCTGAAATAGATAAAAGGGTTTCATTTCTTCAATTAATGTTTTCATTTTTCACTTTATCTAGTTTTTAAAATTACATGATTATTCAAGTTCATTTATAACAACTAATGTTAATAAAATCTTACTGAAACCATTTAAATGAGTTTAAACTGATGACTATTTATTCTAATATCACCTGTTTTATATGGACATAGAGAGTGCTAACAACGTGAAAGGTATTGATATTCTTAGTCTTTGTATTCTGTTGTAAAATTGTATCCGTGTTCGGTCCTATAGCATTATGTGCCCTCATTATGTGTCAGGTGCATGATTACTCGATTTAGTGTTGTATGTTTGAAATAGACTTCACTTTGTTATGGATGTTATAGTTACTAGTTACTTTAAAATTATTTAGTATGAAACTGTGCATACTTATGAGTTTTTGTTTTAAGATTTAGTTGAGCATTACTACTCTAACAAACTGTTAATCGGATCAACGTACTAGAATCTAGACTTTTTTGTAATGTTAACTATCTTAACTTTAAAATGCTTGTAAGTTTGATGTGCACTTTAAATATACTTCAAATGTGAAGATCCATTTTCCAAAACACGTTTAGCACTTTTTAATTATCATGTCACCGCTAAAGCATCATACCAAGACTTTTTTAATCTAATTATTGATAAATCAACCAATGAAACCAATATCGACCCACTATTTGAAAAAAAACTTGGCTGATTACCAAGTGTTTCTATTTAAAAAATGTTTTCGTTTCTTCCTAGCGCCAGAAGCTATCAACTTTTTGACCAGGGTCCAACAGGTCATAGACAATCATTGCTCAACCCCGGAGATGCAAGGATTTGTTTTTGGAAGGTTAGGATTTGCTATTCAGAAAGGGGTGGTGGCGCAGCTTGTTGCCCGTCTACCTTCTATTTTGATGTAACTTGACAAAACATTATTAATTGTAATCTGGTATTATTTAAAAAAAAGAACTTGAATATAAAAAAATTATAAAATAAGAAACTTTTTTAAAATATCAAATATTTTATTAAAAATACAAAATAACTTAAAATTGGTGTTTTTATATAGTGGTGTTTTTATATAGTAATTTCTTATATAGAAAAGTAATTCAAGCTGTGAGTTACAATAAGTAATAGAAGTTTAAAAAGTCAATATTATTGTTTTATTACTTATAGTCATTACTAATAAGTTATTATAATCATATTTTATGTTAAAATATATTTTTATAACTAATAAATGATCATTATATTTTCTATATTGTTTGAAAAGTATTATCTTTTTAGGTATTTTTATTATTTCTCCTTCTTAATACCACAAATTACATATTTCTCCAAACTAAAAAATCAATTACATATTTTTCATTCCTAGAACAATCGTTACGTATTTATCCATATAATTGAAATTAACCTATTAAATCGTTATTTTACCTTGTTTTCACTAAGTGATTTTTATATATTTATGTTTTATTATTATAATTGTTTAAAAAAATTTACTATTATATTTTGTATTTGATGATATAACTTTGATTATCAGTTATTGTTGTTTTAAAATAAAGTTTTAAACGAGATGTAATTTTATTTTTTTCTATTTATATAGAATGCTCCAAGCTGAGAAAACATGTTATTGATAATCTTAGTAAGTGAAATGTGTAAAAATAATTTTATGAAAATAGGATTAAAATAATCTCTTAATAAATAATTTTAATAAAATAGGTAAATCGTAATTTATATTTTGACTTGGATAAATATATACTTAATGATTTAAGGAAGAAGAAATATGTAAATACCCTTTTTTTTAAATGAAGTTTTACAAAAACAATTATTAAGTTTGAATAATAATTTTATTGTTTATCTCGTAAAATAGTTAATTATATTAAATTCGATCATACTTCATCTCAAAACATTATTTTATAATTTCTAAATATTAATTATTAACTATTAAAATAACATTTTAATTCTTTAGTCTTTATTCTCTTTCACTCATCGAGTGGGCATTTTTTTCGTTACATGGATAGATAGTTATATAATGCTACCTTATGATCTCGACATATAACATCATCTTGCTTTACTAATGCATTGCTACTAGCTCTAACACGATCTTATACCAATAAAATTATTAACCTTTTCTATCAGCTTAAACTTTTTGTTAATTTGGTGAACGCAATAGTTTTGAAATGTGTATATTAACTAACTCTTATATATTTTTACTATTTTCTTACCTAGAATATACTTTGTTTTCTAAAACACCTTATGGTGTTATTTGTATAAATAAATTGAAGAACTTTTCAAAATTAAAAATAATAACCACGTCAGCTTTTATAATTGGTATTTTAATCGTTCTAATCCAAATATGATTTATTTATAATAATAAATTCAGACTAATTCTACTTTCTATATTTTCTTATCATCTAATTTGTGACTTATCGTAAGATAAGTGTACATGATCATTATTTAATTCTCGTGAGTCTGTTTCTTCCACCATCTCAGCTCTCATCAATTTCATTATATATATATATAATAGCTACAATGCACCCCAAACTCTAACGACTTTGTATGTTCTTCTATACTGTTAAAAGCTAGATCGCATGAGATGTGTAATGCATAGTTAAAAAATGTCAGTCATTATCCGAATGACTAAACAAATACCAGGAGTGCGTCTCTTCACGAGGTGATTTAAGTGTAACGAAATGCTTTAAGAATATAGGTAGCGTTTGGTATGCAGGAATGAGGAGCGAAATGGAATGAACCATTGAGAGTGAATGAATAAAGACATGTTTGGTTGGTGGAAGTAATGGAATGAACCATTACGTAGTTGATTTCATTCCCTCAAATTTATTCCATCCACTCCCCATTTTTTTTCAATCCATACATTCTTCCATCATTAGTCACCAACACCACCCGCCACAACAACCACCACCGACCACCAAGATCGCTCGTCACCAGCAACCACCATCGGCCACCACTACCCCGGGAACACTATCGGCGGACACCGTCGCCGCCACGGAAACCACTGAAGGCCACCACCACCGGCCACGGCCGGCACTGGAAACCACCACCGCAAGAAACCACCTTCGAAGGCCACCACCGCCATCGCAAGAAACCACCTCCGAAGGCCACCACCGACATCGCAAAACCACCTAAGGCCACCGCTGCCTCCGAAAACCACCTCTGGCCACCACCGCCGTCGAAAACCACCGCCAGCCACCACCGCCGTCGAAAACCACCGCCAGCCACCACCGTCGCCAGAAACCGCCGTCGTCAGCCACCACTGCTGCCGAAAACTGCCACCAACGAAAACCACCGCCAGCCACCACCACCACTGGAAACAACCGTCGAACACCACCGACATAGGAAACCACCGTCGGGCACCACCGCCACCAGAAACTACTGTGGGCCACCACCGCCACCGGAAACCGCCGTTGGCCACCATCGCCGCCAGAAACCACCCCAGCCACCACCGCCGCTAGAAATTGCCGCCGGAAACCACCGTCGGAAACCACCACCGCCTCCGGAAACCACCGCCGCCACCACCGCCGCCGGAAGCCACCTCCGTCCACCACCTCCGCTCGCCATCACCATCATAACTACTTTTACACTTCATTGTTTCGATTTTTATATTTAACAAATAAAACAAAGATATGATTCATTTATTACTGAAAGGTAAACAAACGGAACAATGGAATGTAATGATTTATTTCATTCTTTTATCCATTCCATTCTCTTATTCATTCAATTCATTCGTCCCTTCTATTACCACATACCAAACATACCCATGATTCGTGAAGCATCTGGCTTACCGGTAACCTCCCATTACCATCTTAACTCACCTCCAACTGAAAAGGTTTCACGATGATACAATCCAATAATACATCCTTCAAAAATGGGATTTGGTTAGTTGGGGTGATGGATAAGAATATTATTTTCTAAAAAATGATCTTTTATCCACTCAAACGACTCAACGACATATATACGTAGAAATTATCCTTAAAAATCATGTTCGTACGCCTCTTATCCCTTTAAAGAAACAACTGTTTATTACAAATCTTTATCGATTAGACAGATCATCCACACTTAGCTAAAGGCTTCAAACAAAACCGTCGTAATTAATTTGCTCACTTTAGCGTGCAAGTTTTATAACATAGTGTACAACCATTTCACATTTAAACTTTGAACAAATGAAGCATAAATATCATTACCCTAATCAAACGGAACTTCAAGTCAAGTACAAGTAGGATCAAAGCAAAATCCTCGAAATTATCGCCCACACCAGAACAACAATGGCCGATAAGGCCAAGCTCAACTTAACAATGAAGGAGACGATGGATCTGCTAATCGGAAGAGAAAACACACAAGTGTTCTCGATGTTCTCAACGATGACCTTCAAGTTTTGGAGAATGCTTCTAGCAACGTTGAGGTTGTTGACGATGGTCAGATTAACAGTAAGAATTCTTCCGATCATCTTCATTGTAAACATTTCTACTACTTTTGTTGTTTTAGGGTTTGTTAGATGTGATAATTTGTCTGATTCTTTACGTTTTTAGCAATGGCGAGATGATCGTCGTTATTGTTTGCTTATCTGCTAACTTTTGTTGTCGTTTTAGGGTTTATGTTTATCATATGTGATTTATCAGGTTCGATCTAGACTTTTTAGCAGTGGCCTGAGATATAATTAAAGAGTACGTATCATCGGTAGGTAGATTATTCGGATCATCGGCATTGTTTGCATATAAGCTAAGCTTTGTTGTTTTAGGGCTAGTCAATTCTGCATGCCGATAAATTATAAGCATAACTAGACTTAGCTTCTCCTTTGCGCGGGGACTACTTGTGCCCTACTTTTGTGTAAAAGGTTGTTTTTCACGTCTTGAACACATGATCGATCGGAACTAGAATTGATACACTAAATAGATTCTATATCATCCTTAACTAACATATTAATGTAATCCAAATGCTAAGAAATAAGAGTAATTATTAAACCCTGCTGTATTTCTTGCATCACTATATGTTTCAATTTTTATTAATCTTAATCACGTATACTGATGCCTAGCTTTAAGTTGTTTTTGTGTGTGAAGTACTGGAGGTATTAGAGTTTGCTGGTTGGCATAAGTTAAAGGGGCTTTTGGTCTGACCCGGCTGACTCAGTCAGCGGTTCAGCTCGTTTGATACGCGAATGGAACAATCTGATCGGTCATATGGTCTGACCCAGACTTGAAAAAACAAGTTGCTGACCCAGTAGGCCAACACTCTCCCCTTCCCTGATCGGCGCCCCCTTCCTCCCCCGCCGGACTCAACGACTTCCTCACCTTCCCCTCCGGCGAACCGCCGCCCGCCGGACCGTTCAGGGCGGTGGTCCGGGAGTTTCTGCTCCGGCGTGCGCTGCTTTCGCCGCCGTCATTGCTACTCCTGCATCTACTGACATGGTAGGTGCTGTTTGATATTGATCTTACATTTGTACCGGGCTGACTGCTTGTGGTAACTCTAGTCATGTTGCAACTAAGGATTTTCTTGTTAGTAAGCAGAGTAACGTGAATGCTTCCTCAGGTTCTATTTTGGGTGAGGGACCGTCGGTGGTTAGGAGTGATAATTTAGGATTGGGAAGTAGACTTATTGTATTTTCAGCTTCAAAGGAAGGTGAGGGTGTTAATGGAGATGGTATTAAATCCTATAGTGGGGTTGTTTTGGGAGATCAAAAGGGGTCTGATAAGGTTACCCTGCATTATGTTCCCCCTACTATTCTTCTTCAGGTGAGAAAGTGGTGAAACTCAAAAGGGATTGTATATGTCTATGTATATGGGTATGTATATGTGTATGTATATGTGGGTATGTAGATGTGTATGTATATGTGTTGAATTATTCTAATTTGGCTATTTTTATTAATTACACAACACCAGTTAAATTCAAACTCGTTTAAACAACGGGGCAATAATGTTATTTTTATCATTCAGCAGAGTATGTCAGATTACTAAATCAAACAGTCAAGTTTCAATAAGATGCAGACTCAGTCAGAACCTCTTACTGAGTCAGCTTCTGACCCAATTAGATCTTACTCAGTCAGTGCAATCAAACAACCCCTTTGTCAGTTTAAGTGCTGTAAGGAATATACAGTGCCTTAAATTTATGTTTCATTGTTTGCTTATATATGTGCTAAGTTTTGTTATTATAGGGGTAATCTTGAGTTTTCAAATCTTGTTTAGCTATAGCTTGGAGGAAACCTGGGTTCGATTCCTATTAATTATGATTCTAAATCGATCTTCAATTCACATATCTCTAATTATTAAACATATATATATCAGCTTAAGAATTTTCAAATATATATCCATTCTTCTTTACTAGTAACATGTTGCTAACATAACCAAACTCAAAGAAATATGGTAATATTCATGGTGTCGTCTTCCATTGCATCACTATTATGATATTATCTCCTGTCTTTTGCTCCTTTTTCGAGCTTGTTGCTTGTTGGTTTTCTACGGGTTCGATTTACTTGTGTTTCTTTGTTTATTTGATCTTGATATATATTATTGATGTTTTAGTTAGTTGTTTTTGTTTGTGAAACTATGTGTGCTATATAGGAATGGCATTTGAATATGTGATGCCAGATAGGTTAAGTTTTGTGTAGAAGAAGTAATTATTTGACTTCAAATGCATGTGTAATGTTGAGTTCTTCCTTGTTTTTCCGGCCGATGTGTCTGTAGGTACAATATTTGTCCAGACCTCCTACGGAAAGTTCTTGTCCTTTAAAGTCAAAGGCTCGGACACCATTGGAAGCATCAAGCTCAAGATCCAGACTATGGAATTAATTCCCCTTGACGAGCAGGAACTGATCTTCAACGGAATGGTTCTCCATGACATCAATACTTTTGCCAATGTGCAAGTCAAGGAATTTTCCAACCTAACACTTGTGCGTAAAGCATTGGTCATGGATATATTGATCAAGAACCTCAAGGGAAGAATAATCTACCATCTTAATGTCAAGCCCACAGACACCATTGCCTCTTTGAAAGCTCATATCAGTGTTAAGGAAGGTACCTCTGTTGATGAGCAGGTGCTGATCTTTAACAAAATGGTTCTAGGGGACGATGGCACCCTTTTTGACTTCCATATCAAGAGTAAATCGACGCTCACATTTATACGCAAAACAAGGGGATTTATGAAGATATTCATCAAGACACTCTCCGGAGAGACTATTACTGTGGAAGTCAAACCTTGGCACACCATCGGCAACATCAAAGCAAACATCCAGGATAAGGTACGTATTTGTTATGACGAGCAGGAGTTGATCTTCAATGATACAGTTCTTCAAAACAACCATACCCTTGCTGACTATAACATTGAAATGGAATCCACAATCACATTAAGGCGTTTATCAAGGAACTCATGCAGATATATATCAAGACCATTGCCGGAATAACTTTCACTTGGATGTCGATCCCTTAGACACCATAAACATCATAAAATCCAACATCCAGGATAACATACATATTCATAAGGTAAATATTCCTTATGACAAGCAAGAGTTGATCTTCAAAGATATGGTTCTCCACAACAATGATACCCTTTTGGACTATAACATCAAGAGGGAATCCACACTCACACTTGTGAGTATATCAACAGAGCCATTCAAATATTTATCAAGATTCACATGGAAAGACCATTACTCTAGACGTTAAACCCTCGGACACCATCGCTGATGTGAAAAACAAAATCTCTTGCAAGAAGGTTACTCCTCGTCTTGTCAGGTATTGACTTTTAACAAAAAGGTTCTAGATGATGGCACTACCATTGCTTTCTACAACATCCAAAAGGAATCAACCGTTCATCTTTTTATAAAATGATCAATTATGGTATAAGATTAGACCCTCTTATCTTAAATTATGATCCTTTAGTGTTACAAAAAGACAATGTCTTGTTTCTTTGGATGTAGTTCTTTGTAATCTTGTCGACAAGTTTTTCTACTAGCTAAAAGCATGCAAACACTACAGCAGTTTTAAGCCATCCTTTAAAAATTAAGGATTACAATCATACTTTGGGTTGTTTATTATCTTATCATCAAGATTATCAATTAGGAAATGTTATGTTTCATTATGCCTTTTTTGGTTGGTTATATATACTTTAGAGTTTGTATTAAAACCATCTTTATCTATTTCAAACATCAAATCTGGTATTTTGGTGTAAATTTGTATCTTAATTTAAAACATTAAAATTTATGTAAACATTGGTGCACCACTATTTT
This sequence comes from Flaveria trinervia, assembly GCA_025506515.1. Taxonomy (NCBI): domain Eukaryota; kingdom Viridiplantae; phylum Streptophyta; class Magnoliopsida; order Asterales; family Asteraceae; genus Flaveria; species Flaveria trinervia. The sequence continues at coordinate 123,512,336 of CM046442.1, read as the reverse complement.
ACTTGATATACTATATATTATATAATACATATTAGAAAGATAATATGTTAATTTTATTAAAAGTGTTGGACACTTACAACATTTTAAGCATCGAGTAAAAGGGATTTATGAATAGTTTCACTTTTTGCCTCATTTAATTAACTTCTTCCAATTATTATATTATTTAATACACAATATTAATACATTATTTAATATATGGTATAATCTAATTCTTTCATTAAGTTTTATTTTTTTACAATAATATAAATTGACAATTAAAACTATAGTTACAAATCATATTTTTATAATTAAATACTATTTAAATTAAGTATTATTTTATGTAATTACTTATATCTATACTACTATATAATACATCTCTTTAGACATAAATGTAATTTTGCCAACTTATAAGTTTTGAAGCAACATTTACAAGTAGTAAAAGACATTTAAGAAAGGTAGAATAGAAATTGATTAAGATTTTAAGATAGTTTAAGGGCAATATAGTAAATTCATCCATTAAATTTTATATATCTTGACATTTTTATAATTACTACTTTTATGTTTATAACTAAATACTATTTCAATTATTATATTATTTTATTAAATATCTAAGTATATAACTTATATATGTCTTTATATTTATAATAACTATAATATTGATATTTTTCAAAGGGTCATATTTTAAGTTTAATAATTTTAATATTTATCTATATGTTTTATAATAAAAATAAAAATACTATAGAATGATATTTTACATTATTAATTTATTCTCTTTATGCTCTTACAATAAAGTATAGCATGTGATACTTATAATACATATGTAAAAGCATATACACGAATCACCATTTACTTTCAATATCATTCATTCATTACGATTGAGCACTAATCACTTTTCCCCTTTCAATTACCGGTTGTTAAGAGCTCAATATAATCAAGATAATAATTTGTGGTGACAATTTCTCCATTAACTTTCTTCGGTATATGCAAATCACCACCAAAAGCTGCATCCAACTATCATAAAACGCTAACTTATATTCATAAAACGAAACCCCTACTAAAATCTAAGTAATAAGTGATTTTCGATCACAAATAACACTCATGTTTTCACTAATCTTATTGGAATAATATAGTTATCTTATATATTTTTGTAATATATTTAATTGTTTTTTTCATTCAATTTTTTCAATAATTATATTTTGATTTTTTAATTTACATCATAACGCACCGAGTCGATACTGACTAAAATCGAATTCCCAATAAATCGCGCAACAGACGTACCGACGCAACGCGCAGACATTTCCACTGGTATTATTTATAACTTGTGTTAATTAATGGTTTCATTTTGCACTTTATCTTGTTTTATAAATTTACATTTTACTTAAAGTTCATTCATAAGCCATTATAATTAAACTGATTGACTAATATTTAATTTCATATCACCCATTGTGTATGGACATAAAGAGTGATAGGAGCCATTATAATTAAACTGATTGACTAATATTTAATTCATATCACCCATTGTGTATGGACATAAAGAGTGATAGGATCATGAAGGGTATTGATATTCTTAGTCTTTGTATTCCATTATAATTGTATCCCATGTTCGGTCCTATACCATTGGGTGCCCATCTTTATGTGTCGGGCGAATGATTACAAGATTTATTGTTGTTTGCTTGGATATAAACTTCACCTTGTTATGCATATCAAAGTTACTAGTTACCTAAAAATTATTAGTATTGAACTTTGCATACCTATGAGTTTTTGTTTTAAGATTTAGTTGGGCATCACTACTCTAACAAACTGTTAATCCGATCAACATTCTAAAGCCTAGACTTATTGTAATTTAACTATCTTAACTTTCAAATGTTTGTAAATTAGATGTTTAAACTTCAAATATACTTTGAATAGTTTGGATCCATTTTTTAAAACACCTTTGGCATATTTTAATTTTAAGTCGCCACTAAACCTTACAACATTCATATAACTAGTAGACCATATCATTTGTTTAAAGCATCATACCAAGATTTTTCCAATCTTATTTTTCATAAATCAACCGGCCATGAAACCAATATCGATCCATTACTTGAAATTTTTTTGGCTAACTGTTTTTAATAAAGATGATTTTTAAAACACTTAATAAATGAAAAAGAAAGGACATCATGACTAATCTATTTCAAAGCTTATCCTTGGTTCCTCTATCTTGAAGCTTGAATAAGTTGTCCTAACATGTTGTCCTTGGATCAGTTGAATAGTAGGATCCTCTTAAGCTAATGAACCTCACCCTATACTAACCACTATTAGAAAACTGACTCGTTTCCTACACAAATATGTGTAGCAAATGCGTAGGAAACAAGGTTTTGCGACTCATTTGCAACGTAGAAGCCGAGTAGAGAAAAGCCTCATCAGAATTACTTTAAATACTTTCGTGTCACAGTCTTATAATATAAACAAGGATTCCTGACTCGTTTTTTCTTTGTTTTGCACTTCTATATGCATAAATTAAATACTTCCTGTCACAAACTTATACATAATATACAGTTGCATATCCATATGTGCACCCCAGCAAACTATCTCTACATACACAAATATACATAAATCCATAGCAGTACATTTGTATAGTAGTAATGACAATAATAATAATAACAATAATAAAAAAAATAACAACAATAATAACAAAAACAATAATAATAACCACAATAATATAAACTTAAAAAGTTTTATAGTTTTATTCATTGTGACATTGCTACTATTACTCTTTTATGTATAGTATATCAAATAAGTTGAATCGCAGCATATCAAACATGGTATTTTAATACAAACTATTATATATTATTATTTATATACTATTATTTCTTTCTATATTATCTCTTTCTATATTATCGTTGTTATTATATACCCTCACGATGTAAAATATATGTACTATAACTAATTGTGTTATTATAATATTAGATTGATATAACTATTATTTCAATCCATACAAATGTTATAATATATATATATATATATAATATATATATATATATATATATATTATATATATATATATATATATAATATATCCTATTGCGATGCAATTACGCACAATAGAAAATTTTCTTATTTGATTAATCTATGTGTCGTAAAAGTTATTTTCATATTTAATTTGTCATTTGTGTGATTAAACGTTTATTATATATATGATTGTTATTTATATCAATAATAATTAGTGATTACTATAGTTATTATATATATATAATATAGGGTGAGGTTCCATTGGAAACCTATTTTAAATGAAAACTATGGAAACTTATATTAGTAATTGATCATTTTCATCACTGGTCTTAATTGAAAAATGGTATTTTTGTAAATTAATGTGTAGATTAGATTACTAATTTGGTTCATAGGGTAAAATAGGTATTGACTATTTTGAAATTTGTAACTCCCGAGTATCACTTCTATAATTGTTTCCCTCTTTCTAAACCCCCTAAATTGCTAATGAATTCGGAAACATTAAGAATTCAGCCGCATGTGGCGAATATCATCATAGATTAAACCAAAAATCGATCATCGACGCAAGAAATCCGTCTGATTTGTATTAATTTCGAGTGTGTGTTCGTGCGAAATAAAGAGGTAATCAATGACATTTGTTACATATTTTGATCTTTTGTTCTTTACATTTTGAAATCAGTGATGATCCCCATTTTTATGAACATTACTGTTTAGGATATTTGCTATTATTATACTGATTTAGGTAGAAATAGGGAGTTTTTTTAGTTTTCAATGGTTGTGTGGGTATTTCGAGTTGAACAGGGATGATACATATACGTATTGATTGAAGTTATTTTTTATTATGGTGTGTAGTTATTGTCTTGTATGAATATTACAATGAAGAGCTTAGTTTCATATTAAGATTGTGTTAAAGAAAATGAGTAAAAGGATTGATACGTGTATGTAATAGTTAATATTATGTGCTTAAGATTCTTCTAAACCTTGCTTTTGGAGAAACATGATATCTATGTTTTTTAAACAGATATGCGAGGTACATATATGTAAGGTGTATATTGTTGATATGCAGGGTATATAACGATTATGGTGATGAATGTTGTAATGAGTATATATCTAAAGTACATATATGTAAGTTGAGAACTTTTATTTGGTTCCCTATTACAGTGTCGAAAATAAAGCACAACTGAAGATGTCATCAAGTAAGTTTTATCATAAAAAGATTAATAAACATTATATCGATACATACTTGTTCATTTTAAAGAGATTTCTTAATTTAGAAAGAAAGAGAGAGCGAGAGGATTGCAAAGCGTGCGTCTTTTAATAAGTTCATTAACACAGTTGAAGACCCTATTGTAGTAAATGACTTTCAAGAGACACCAACTGTTATAAGAGGTAATTGTATGTGAGATTATATGTACATGTATTTAAGAAATAATTTTTGATGTAGTTTGTTATTCAAACAGGTTGGAAAAGCCCGCACATACGATTGTAAATAAGGAAATTAAACATATATGCAAGGGTGCTAAGGACAACTATGGTATTTGTTTGTAAATATGTTGATTGTGGTATGTTATGTTTACTATGTTATTGAGAAAGTTGTTTGATTGTATTGTAGTTATGAAGCAGAAAAAGAATAATAGAGGAAAAAATGAAAATACTGAATGAAGTTAAAGAGAATTTCAAGAAAATAAATGAGAGGATGATGTCCAGAAAAGGTAAAGGAGTTATGAACTGATTTGAAAATATATTATATTAAAAAATTTAATACGTGTATGTAAGATTTTTTGATGACATGTTATTATTGCTCATTCTGAAAATTTACTATACAAAAGATAATGATACCGAAAAGGGGAACCAAGAAATTGGAGATGAAATCAAAAACAAAGAACAAAAAACAAAACAAAACGTGTTCAAGCTAGGGAGGAAGAAAAGTATGGCCAAAAAGAAGTGTGAGATACGTAAGTGTTCTTTATACAAATTATTAAGTAGCAACTAGCGATTCTAATCTTTATACTAAGAATTTTGATTATTAACGTTTTCCAAATACTACGCATTTAAAAGTAATTATGTTTTATTTGGTATAGGTAGGTAAATGAGAAAAAAACTGATAATGATGGTTTGACAACTAGTGATTCGATTAGAATGGATGTAAAAAAAATTAGAAAGAAAGAAAGGAAGTGGAGGTAATACTTTTACATAACATTATTATTCAATACGTAGCTGTTAATATTGAAGTTTATCAAATAAATGTAAATGCACTAAGGTATTATAAGTACCAGATTGATAATAAAATATTTCTCAAAATATAATATGCAGAAGGAAGTGAAGATAAAAAGGAGACGAAAAAAGGGTAATAATGGAAAGAAGATAGTTTGGGATACTCAACGTAAAGCAGTTTCGTTGTTGGATAAACAACAGAAAGAAACAGTCAAAAGCATATGTTTTGGTAGATTTTTAAGTTCAGAGTTGATGGAATCCCGCTAAACTTGGACATTATGTTGTTGATATGGTTGACCCACAAAGGTTGGTCACTAAGGCTAGGAAAGGAGATGTGAAGATGGATAGGGATTCAATATACAAATTGATCGGAATCCAAACGGAGGGAAAGACTTGTTTAGTAAGGATAGTGAAAGGCCAACAATAGAGTACGCAAATGAAGGACTCGTTATGATGGTGTTAATGTCAGACTGTTTGAAATTGTTCAAAAAATTGTCGAAGGAAATTACGACGACATTTTTTTCAAACGAGATTTCTTGGTTCTTTTTACAACACAATGGTTTCTAGTCGTAAGAATAGGAAGTGTCTCTTGTAGAGTGGTTAAGAAAATTAGCATGGAAAATGATATTAAGGAGTTTGATTGATGTGGATGTATTGAAAAAGTAATAAAAAGTGCAAAGACAATTGGACAAGGTGCAACTTAGCTAGTGATTTTGTGGGTCCGTTGACTATTTTGACGGTATGATATATTATTTATATTGCAGTGTAGTATAGAAAATGGTTTGAATTTTCTTCAACACTATTGTTACATATATGTATCGGAAAAATTTGTTACTTACATATATGTATTTAAATATTGCAAAAAAATGTCTGCTCAAATTGTTTAATACATTAAAACATGATTTACATATTTAATTGTCATAATTATTACTATAGAAATTATCTTAGTCACTGATTTAATTTATTATGTAGCTTTTGTATGTTGATCGTGTGTCCTGCCCGGGAAGAGATGTTGAAAAGAGAATTTCTCCACTATCATATGGTCAATGGAGAAGCTTAAAAAAAGAGAAGACATCGAGATATCCAAGGCAGGGGGTTTTGGATTAGGAGACATAGTTGAACAATTGTTAAAGAACATGATTACAACATCGATTCCCATGAAGATAATCAAGATGATGAGAAAAAGGATGAAGCGACTGACGACTCGTTGGTTTATGATAGCAGCACACTTAAGGTATTTTAAATTTATTGTATGTTTTGTTAACGTTTTCTGGTGAAATTATTGTCATTATAATGTTCTAATTCAATGCAGGGGAATCTCTCAAAACTTGAGAAAATAAAGACAATTAATTTAAAAGGAAAGCTAAAATTTAAAAAAACCATAAGAGAAGCAAAGAAACTATTCCCCAATAGTAAATAGGTGGATGCATTTCACGATGCATATATTAAGTTGTATCATTGTTCGATTGATATGGAAGATAATAAAACATGCATAATAGAAGAAGTAACGAAACACAAAGATAATAAAAAAACTGAATTGAAGACACCTGAATCATTTAAAGTGCCTACTCATGAACCTCAAGTATGGACACAACTAACTATTGAAGTAAGTGATATTGTGGAGTTTGAATCTACCCATAAGGATGATGGGTACATGTTGAGACATGATTTTAGTGATTGCCCAACCTATAGTCTTGGACTAACTCAAGATTTTAGAGAGTTAGATAAAGGAGGAGAAGGAGCAGATGCTGGGAAAGAGGGAAACAAAGAAGGTGAGATATTAAATGAAGGTACAGATTGTGACATAGGAAAGGGTAAACGAGCTAAACAACCTTCGTCAAGATATGTTTCTCCTTTATTGCTAGGTCGGTTGATATAAAAAAGGGTGTATCGAAGGAAGAGAAAGTATGAAATTATCTAACGTCAGGGGCAATTGATGAGAAGTAATTTCCTAATTTCCCTAATTGCATGTAGTTTTTTTAATCCAATTATCACACTGTTTACATTGTGTAAATGCAGTAAATATCAGGAGATTAAAAAGCAGCATATGGATAGGAATGATGAAGAAGTAAGAGAGAAGGCTAGATCATATAGGTAAGACGTTTTAGAAATTAAGAATTTCTATTATGGTGGTTTTGATACGTGTATGTAATTGAATTTTGTTCTAACTAAGACTTGTTATCTGTGTTAGACAAATACCATATATCAGATGAGTTGTGAGGATAATAAAAAGTGGATGGTATAACATGGAATATCAAATGTATAAAGAATGACATGGTTAGGTATCGGTTACCCAAATTACATGGTACATATATGTAACATTAATTACTAGAAAGTTTTTTATTAAACATGGTACATATGTGTAACATTAATCATATTAATTACATGGTACATATATGTACATTATAGAGAGTATATGATTGAACATTTATGTAACTTGTTTCGCTGATTGTTACATTTCCGATGGTGGATTGTTATGTGTATGTACTAGAATATCAATAAACTACAATATGTATAAGAAGTAACATATACGTATTGAATGTTAATAAAATTAATTATATTTGTTGGAGGTATGTGTTGAAAATAACCGTGTGTATGCCTAAGTCAAAAAATAATAAATACAGGCACATGTTAGACTTTTATATATATTAAGAAATGTATTTGTAACATTATAAATGTTTAGGGTACATATACATAACCTTTAACAATATTTGTTTTTGGTGGCAGTGTTCCCATATTTGCAATAAAATTTTGGGCAGGTACTAATTTTTACCAGTTGATTAGCTTAAGCCCGAGACAACAAATCTATAATGATGTGATTGATTGTTGGGCAAAAGTACTTAACCATGATGAAAATGATAGATGCTCAAGCTCACCACATCGACTGTTCAGTGGAGTAACTCCATTTATGAGTATCTACAAATTACTTTTTAGTATATTTTTTATTAACCATATATATGTTCTCCTAATTTAATCAAAATACAGTTTGGGTGGATTGTTGATAGCCATAAAGAAACGGATGTGGAGAGGTTGACTCATTTTAAACTAAACTATTAAATTTCGTTGAAGGGTGTGAAAGTTTACTTGACATGAAACAATTTGACATCATCTTATTTCCAATTTTGGAGAAGAATCATTTTTACCTGGTGTGCTTTGAGTTGAAATATCCTGCGGTTACAGTGATTGATAATATGTGTGATGAGCAATGCGTGTTTAGTTTGGAGGATCATCCAGAATTCATACATAAGGGGACACCTTTAAAAGTGGTAAGACGTATACGGTTCTACAAGTTTAGATTTATTATATTATCACAAATAATATGATGTTAATGATATAATATAAATAAATTACATTTTGCAGAAACACATATTTGTATCGTATTTGAGATCAGTTGGGCATCCAAAATGGAGAGATATTGAAGGCGCACACCCACACAAGTTAAAGATTGGATGGTCGACATCAAAGAACCATACAGATTGTGGTATTTTCGTAAGCGTCATATGGAAATGTTCATGGGATGTCAAGTAAAGAATTGGGATTTCGGGTTTCCAACAGAAGATAACAAAATGAAGATTAAGATAAGAAATCTCCAGAAAAAATATGGATACAATATCCATACGTCTGAAGCAAACATACATAGGGATAAAGTTTTGAGAGAAGTAGTATGATACGCTACTTAGAAGTACAAGTTTTTGGTTACTTTTGGAACCTTTAAAGACAACAAATGTGTTTGAATGTTGACCGATGATTATTTCCTTATGTTGGTTGTTTCTTATTAATGTAAAAAGTTTACATTTATAACCTGCCTTTGATAAAGACATTTACTTATAGTGGTGATAATTTTAACAAATTTAAATGGATACACATATGTAACATATGTATGAAAACGTTATAGTTAAACTCATAGGAAAAGGAACTAAGAGGATGTTGTGACAATTAGATGTAATAAATGTATAAGTATCTAACTGAAGGGGAAATAAAAAAGTAGTAAAAACATGTGAAGTTATGTTACGTATATGTACGCATTATGTAATGTGTTCCAAAAAAATAAGTTGTGTGTAAAAGGAAATGTTGCTAGTGTCTATATTGGATACACGTAAACATTTATCAAAAAAATGTAAAAACAATGAAGAAGACCATGATACGTATTTGTAAACTGATGTTTTCAGTTCCATATGTATATGTAGGATTCTGGTTTTCCAATATTACTTATACGTAAGAATGAGGAACAAGAAAACTAAACCTAATCAAATATTGATACTTTAATTGTTATCAATAAAAGACCAATTAATAAACAAATGTCAGAATAAATTTATTAAAAATTCACAAGTTTAAATGTATGACCACAGCAGCTCATGAATGGATGCAAGCTTATGAATTGATGCACAAAGGTTTGTGTTGTTTAATATATGTCCATAAACCTGTTATAATTATATTGATGTAATAATTATTACACCCATGCATATATTTTAATACAGAACTAAGAATGTTTACATATATGTAGCATAGCTCAAAATATAAAAAATCCCAATATTGTAATAAATTAATTGAAAATTAAAAATATTATTGTGTGTAATTCAAATGGACATAAAAAATTAAACAAAATAAATAAACATTATTCAAAACTTTTAAACGATATCATCTTGCACATATAGTTCTTGGTCTTCTTCGTCATTGCTTTCATCTTCAAACGAGTTATCTTCAGATGAATATTCTGATGATTTATCAACACGAACAACTTTTTTTGAATCCTTGTTAAGTAATTTTAGTTTATCAGGGCAATTACGAGAATCGTGTCCACTTACGTATTTCCTGCAGTAATTACACATCCTTTTAGGCTTCTTACTTTTAACTTTCGCCTTCTCACCTGGACCAATCAACCGCCTGTTCTTACCACAACCTTTGTTCCTGATTCCCGCAGGTGGTTTATACGTAACTTCAACGGGCTCGGATTGATGTAAAACCTCTTCAATGTCTATACCATTTTTATTATATGATGGATCTTGAGGGAATTCGTAAAATATTTGATTTTTTAATTGTTGAAGATGCTCGTCAAGCCATGTAAGACGCTTTGAATTCAATCTTAACCGATCCACACATTGTTGCATTGTGTCCATCAAACGATGTCTAAGAACTGAATTTTCAGATTGGTCTACGCAATACTGTATTCCATACTGAAAACCCTTCTAGGTAGAGCATCTCTCCTCCAACGTCCATGAACATATTGATCAGGTACCTTTTCAATATTGTGATGCCTAAATACGCAAAATACGTGACGACACAGATATCCAATCCTTGTGTATGACATGCAAGAACATGTTACAGTTTTTTCCGTCAAATCTAGAGTAACCTAACACATATTAATAATAATTTTAATGGATTAGAAAAGATACACTCCAACCGTATTCATATCAATAACAAAGATGAATAAAAACTAAATGTTACCTTAAACTCATTTATAACATCAGATCTAATATCTTGATGAGCTATTTTATAAAAGTATACCCTATCTTCCTCTTCATGACTCACTATGTAACATAATGTTTTACACTTATGAATCTCCTTTTGCACTTCTAAAAATATGGTGCGTGTGTATATCTCGGAAGCATGACATTTTATTAGTAAGCTGGTGAGAAAAATAGGAACTGTAGTTGTAGTGTTGAACTCAAGCACACGCTGGTTGTATCTTTGGCCATCTATAGTATTGTCGTAACACAACAAGAATTGAACAAGTGTGTTCGATGGGCTAGAATTTAGTTTGAAATGTGAATTAGAACTTTCACATCTTGAGGTGGTCTTCATCAAGCAACACATCAGGATATCCTTAAAATATCCAGGAACCCACTAATCTCTTATGTCAAACATATCAGAAAGCCACTTGTGGTCTTGCAAACCATGCTTTTCCATTAATAACTTCCATCATGCCTCAAAAGCGGACGGATCTAGGTATACATTCCACACAAACTTATGAATGGATGCACGAAGGTTTGTGTTGTTTAATATATGTCCAGATACCTGTTACAATTATATAGACATAATATTATTTTGGCCATGCCTTTATTTTAAAGCAAAACTCATAAAGTTACGTATATGTAACATATTTTAAAAAATCAAAATTCACCATATCATAAGTATATGAGGTTCAACAAAACAATACATTAATAAAAAATCAGTCTCTTCAAAACAAATATTTATTGGAAAAAAATTCTACATGTACAAATAGATGAAGCTTGTAATGATTAATGCAATTATTAATGATATGTATATGTAACATACAGTGTTTTAATTAATATGTGTATGTAAGATTTCACATCAAATACTTCAAAATTATACCAGATTTAATACCTTTGATGGGAGCTTATTTGTGATATGCCACATACATAGTCGATGAATTGATTTTTCAAAAACACTATGAAGAGCATGTTTCATCACAGCATCTTGGTCCGTCAATACTAACTTTGGGTGTTTGTTGTTATGAGCTTCAATAAAGCACTTGAGCAACCACATGTATGATTCTATGGTCTCGTCATACAACAACGCCGCACCAAAAGTGACACACTTTTTATGATGATCCACCCCGGTGAATGGGACAAAGGTCATGTTATACCTATATAAATTGTACAATGAATAAAGTTAACAAAAACAACTAAAAAATATTTAAGTTATTAACATACTTTTTAGTCTAGTACGTTGCATCAAATGCTAATATATCGCCAAACGTCTGGTAGTTGACCTTGGATACATCATCTACCCAAAACAAGTTCCTATCTCGTTGCCAACTGCAAGGAAATTGAAAGTGAAGTTGTTTGGTATAGAACACGAGTTGCATTCTATCTAAAGAATTGGCCATCATTATCACAAATAAATCTGGAGATATCCATACTAAAGTTTTTATAATCAGTCTTGTTCCTCTGACTATATGATGTTCGCATTTCAACGCGACTTGCAACCTATGTGCTTAGAAGGTCTAATATTTTCCAAACGACAATTACCAATGTACACTTTATCAACAAATTCTAACTTACGCTACCTCCTTGTCAAATCTATATTATCCATGTTCACTAACCCATGATTATGTACTTCGATAAATCCGTATATTTCAAAGGCTTCAATCCCTTCAATAGCTCTTAATTTTACACGGGCACGACAATCACAAACTTTAAAGTTTGTTCGACGGACACAAGTCTTTGCATTAACCTCTAATGAGTCATTCACCTGACCCGTAGGTATTCCAGCCTTGTTGCACAAAATATACCTATGAGTAACAACACCATTCTTCTTCTTCGCTATACCTTTTCGGGTACAAAAACCAGCCTTTCTCTGCATAGACTTCATACTTTCTTAAAGCTTCATCCCAATTTTGGTACCTGGCCAACCACAGGTTTATGCTCGTGGATACAATAGGAGTCCAATATCTAGATCCATTTCGGGATTGGTATAGAGTGTTGCGCATGGATTCTGCATAATTTAAACATGATATATACTTAAATAAAGTTTGACATAAAAATACTACAAATATAAACAACACTTGGGTACCTTTATTTTCAACGCCAGTTATAAATAACGTATCATTCTCTATCCAACTTCATTGACCTCCTTGTCATTCAAAACATTTGTGTTATCTGCTTCATCCAACCCAAATTCATCACATTACATAAAAAAGAGTATAAATTCCAATAAACTGTGATACATATATGTACGGCAATACAAATTACAATAAGCATAACAATAAATGTGAATATACTCATAAATTACGAATACATAAACTGGTCTTGATAAAATACTAACAAAAATATCAAGTGAAGATGTACCAATATATCAATGAATAACACTAACAAATACAGACATACGATATACTTAAATAAAGGTGTCTTAAAAGGACTACAAATCTAAACAACACTTGTTTACCTTCATTTTCAATGCCAGTTATAAATAACGTATCATTCTCTAATCCGACTTCATTAAACTTCTTGCCATTAAGGACATTTGTGTTATCTTCTTCATCCAACCCAAGTCATCACATTACATCAAAAAGAGTATAAATTCCAATAAACTATGATACATATATGTACGGCAAATACAAATTCCAATAAGCATAACAATAAATGTTATTGAACTCTTCACTTTCGTATACATAAACTGCAGTTACCGAAATACTAAAAAAAGTATGAATCAATATGTAAGATAACATCAAGTCGAATTAATACTAACAAATCCTAATATGACCGTAAGAAAACATCAAGTCGAATTAATAGCATCAATTCGATCGTACATACCTTCATCGTCTCTGTTTATTACTTCTATTTGTTCAATATATACCGATTGACATATAAAATTTTCATTTATATCGGTCGATTGATTCAATTCTTCTGAAATGTAAGAATCCATGGCTAAGAACTATCAAAAATCAAAGATACCCCTATATGAAAACCCTAAAATCAAAATCAATGAATGTATGTGAAATTAAAGAAATTGATGGATGAAGATGATAATAAGAAATCAATTATGCTACAGAATTAAGAAACAAAAATAATCAGTTAGAGAAAAAAACGTAAAAGATTGAATTGCTTGACTGTTTCTAAAATAAGATTTAGCAAAATTACAAAAAAACCCTTTTGATTAAATTAATGGTAAAAAATTTAAAATTATGTGATTGGTTGGATATGGTTTTCATGGTTTTTATTTATAAACTTGGTTTTTATTTTATCTTTTCCTATATATATATATATATATATAATATATATATTATATATATTATATATATATATATTATTATTGTGGCGTATTTAATTAATATTTTCTTATGTAATTAATTTGTGTTATCTGGGTTATTATAAACATAAAATATTCAATAGGGAGATTTTCGACACTTTTGCGACAAAACAAAATTGAGTTTTCTTATTGTGTCTCTAAATTGATGCAAAACTTGTAGTACAATTTTGGTATTTTTTTTCTAGGAATAGTGTCGCAATTTGTGACGTAAAGAATTATATCGCAAAAAAAGCGTAGCAACCATCTTTTTCTCTAGTAGTGAACCTCTATACCTTTATGGGCCATTCTCTTTGACTCATGTTCAAGTCTTTACAAGTCTAAACCTTACTTTCAAGTCTGTCGTTAACTAGACACATTACTAAACCCTAAAGACGTTCTCTTCGTGTCTAACTCTCACAATACCATAACTTGAAACCTTTTTCTTATCAACATCTTAGTGTCTAGTCATTCTTTGAGCATCCAAAAGGTTCTTTGGATTCTTGTTTAAGTTTCGAGGGTATACTAAAGTGATCTTATTTTTTTTAAACTCAGGCTCCAATACCAACTTAAAACAACTCAAATTAACCTTAGGTGCAACATTAGTTGGAATTACACGGTATAAAACCATTTATTTCTCACGTGTTTAGTTTTATGTTTTTATATCTATTTTTCTTTTTGTTCAATTTTATTTTTACCGTTTTTTATTTCTTTTATATGATCTTTTTCGATATTGATGGACTTATTAGTCCTGATGTTACATTGTTGTTACTTCAAACTTTTAAGATGAAACAATGGCATAAATCATGTCCATACGCAACTTATCATTTGTCGAAGCACATGGTCCTTGTTTTGATGCTTTGACTCATACCATTTCAATTGACATGAAATGCTTTCACGTCGGATGTCTTTAAAGCTTCTACATGTGCTTCTATACAATTCAATGAACAACCATTAGCCTCACCATAGGAGGGGTTAGACCCTTGCAACCAAGCTTTGGTGTGAGAATCAAATCAAGCGTTCATACCAAACTGTTTAAGTTCGGTATGTTAAGCTTGGAGATAATCATAGCAGTTGATTAGCATTAAATATTTGTAATTAGTGAGGATGTACTTTTACGATTTGGTTTTGTCGCTTTGCAGTTGGTGTCAGACGTAAGGTACAATCCGTACCTTTGTTTTTTATTTGTCGTGTACAAAGTCTGACACATGTCAAATCCTATGTATACATTTGTACGTTATCGTCACGATACATTATTGTCAAACGTAGGTTACAATCTGTACCTTTGTTTTTCTTTCGAATAAAGTTATTAAAAAAATAACCGTCTATTCCAAATCTTTGTCGATTCGAGAGATCTCTAACCACACTAGCTCCCAATCATCCAAACTTAGGCTTCAACAAAACCCTCGTAATTTTGCTCACTATAGAGTGCAAGTTTTATAGCAAAATGTACAACCATTGTCACATTTAAACTTTGATGAAATGAAGCATAAATATCATTACCCTAATCAAACGGAACTTCAAGTCAAAAGAATCACAGCAAAATCCTCGTAATTATCACCAACACAACAGCAACAATGGCCGATAAGGGCAAAGCTAAACCTAACGACGACGGAGATTCTACCTCCGGTAACCGGAAGAGAAAACACACAAGTGTTCTCGATGTTCTCATCGATGATTTTCAAGTTGCGCAGAATGCTTCTAGCAACGTTGAGGTTGTTAAAGATGGTCAGATAAACAGTAAGGGTTCCTCCGATCGTCGTCGTTGATTGCTTATCTGCTAACTTTTGTTGTCGTTTTAGGGTTTATGTTTATTATATGTGATTTATCAGATTCGATCTTGACGTTTTTAGCAGTGGCTTGAGATATAAAGAGTAGGTATCATTAATAGATTATTCAGATCATCGGCATTGTTTGCATATCTTAAATTTTGTTGTTTTAGGGATAATCATTCTGCATGATGAATAACCGGTGATTGATTTAGCTTTTACTTTTAGGGTTTAGGGAGTACGACTACGTACGTACTCTACACCTCTGTAGCACGTAAGCGCCTCCAAGCATGCCGAACCCGTTTCGGGTACTTGTTCGAAACGGAAACGCGTAGGAAAAGTTTATAGGGCGCTTCGGTTTCGCGCGGTATTGCACAGGGACGTTATCAAGACGTTTCCTATTAAAATTAGGGTTTAAACCCATTAAAATTCCAACGCCGTTTGAAATACCATCAATGGATTTTCGCGGGAGAGGTGGTTGATTCGTGCTCAGTAAATTTAGGGTTTAAACCCTTTACAAATTGAATCTACACGGATTCACAACAACGGGCTATGTCTATTTGGAAATTGTTGGATATATTTTTTATTTTTTATTTTATATTTTTTGTCGTACCTCTGCCGTACCCGTATATTAAATTTTTTATATTACCGTTCCACGTACCCGTACCCATCCTGTGCTGCATAGCTCTACACTTTATGCAGTAAGTTGTTTTTCATGGCTTGAACCTATGGTCTGAACTAGAAAAGATGCACAATATATATATTCTAAATTCATCCTTGTATAGTTCTATGATGGTTATCTAAACATATAAATGTAATCCAAATGCTAAGAAATAAGAGTAAAGCCTGCTGTCTTTCATGCCATCACTATATGTTTCATTTTCTCTTCTTAATCACATATATTGATGCCTTCAAGTTGTTTTTGTGTGTGAAGTAGAGGTATTAGTTAAAGCTTGCTGGTTGGTAATTAGTTGTGTGCTGTATAAGTATATTAAACAGTGCCTTTATGTTTCATTGTTTGCTTATCTGTTAAGTTTCCAAATCTTATTAGCTAGGAGGAAACCTGGGTTCTATTCCTATTATGATTCTAATCAATCTTCGCGAGTCGCAAATAAGTAAACATATATCAGCTTAAGGATTTTTAAATATCCATTCTTCTTACTAGTAACATGTTGCTGACATAACCAAACTCTAAGAAATATGGTAATATTTCATGGTGTCGTCTTCCATTGCATTACTATATTATGATATTATCTCCCTGTCATCTGCTAGTTTTTCAAACTTACTAGCTGCTGGTTAGTTTTTATGGTTCAATTTACTTGTGCTTCATTGTTTATTTCTTGACATATATTATTGATGTTTTAATTAGTTTATGTATGTGAAATTATGTGTGCTATATAGGAATTAATGTCATTTGAATATGTGATGCTATATATATGTTAGGTTTTTGTGTTAAAGAAGTAATTATTTGACTTCAAATGCATGTGTAATGTTGAGATCTTCCTTTGTCTTTTGTGTAGATGCATCTATAGTTACAATATCTGTCAATACCCCCTATGGAAAGATCATGTCCTTTAAAGTCAAAGGCTCGGACACTATTGGAAGCATCAAACTCAAGATCCAAGCTCAGGAATGTATTCCCTTTGACGAGCAGGAACTGATCTTCAACGGAATGGTTCTTCATGACTTCAATACTTTTGCCAATGTGAGTGTCAAGGACTTTTCCAACCTAACACTTGCGCGTAAAATATTGTTCATGGATATAATGATCAAGAACCTCGAAGGAAAGATAATCTATTATCTTAATGTCAAGCCCACAGACACCATTGCCTCCGTGAAAGCTCATATCAGTCTTAAGGAAGGTACCTCTGTTGATGAGCATGTGTTGATCTTTAACAAAATGGTTCTAGGGGACGATGGCACCCTTTTTGACTTCCATATCAAGAGTAAATCGACGCTCACATTAATACGTAAATCAAGGGGATTTATGAATATATTCATCAAGGCGCTCACCGGAGAGACCATTACTGAGGAAGTTAGACCTTGGCAAACCATCGGCAGCATCAAAGCAAAGATCCAAGATAAGGTCCAAATCTCATATGACGAGCAGGAGTTGATCTTTAATGAAACGGTTCTCCATAACACCGATACCCTTGTTGACTATAACATCAAAATGGAATCCACAATCACATTAAGGCGTTTATCAAGGGAATTCATGCAAATATCTATCAAGACCCTCGCCGGAACAACTTTCACTTTGGATGTCAAACCCTCAGACACCATAAAAATCATAAAATCCAACATCCAGGATAATGTACATATTCATAAGGTAAATATTCCTTGTGACAAACAAGAGTTGATCTTTAATGATATGGTTCTCCATAACAATGATACCCTTGATGACTATAATATCAAGAGAGGGTCCACACTCATACTTGTGGGTATATCAATGGGAGTCATGCAAATATTCATCAAGATCCACAAGGGAAAGACCATTACTCTGGAAGTTAAACCATCAGACACCATCTCTGATATGAAAAGCAAAATCTCTTGCAAGGAAGGTTACTCCCCATGTTCTCAGGTATTGAATTTCAACAAAAAGATTCTAGAGGATAGCACTACCGTTGCTTTCTACAACATCCACAAGGAATCAACAGTTCATCTTTTTATAAAATGATCGGTATTAGATTATTAGACCCTGAAATATTAAATTGTGATCCTTTAGTATTAGAAAAAGACAATCTTTTTTCTTTTGATGTAGCTCTTTGTAATCTTGTCTGCAAGTGTTTTCATTAGCTGGAAGCCTCCATACACTACACCAGTTTAAACTATCGTTTAAGAACTAAGGATTACAATCGTACTTTGGGCTGTCTGTTTATCTTATCATCTAGTTTTATCAATTAGGAAATGTTTGCTTCTTTATGACCTTTTTCTTTTGTCGGTTATACCTTGACATGAAACCATCTTTAATGTAAACATCAAATCTAGTATTTTGGTGTAAATTAATATATATATCTTCCTTCAAAACATTAGATTTATTATCTAAACATTGGTGCAACACTGTTTACTTGATGTAATTATCATTTATAACCTGAAATTTATAAATGTTTCATTTCTTTTAATTAAGTTTTGATTTTGCACTTTATCTAGTTTTGCATTATTATTAAAATTCATTCATAAACAAATTATGTTAATAGCATCTTACTGAAACCATTAAAAAATGTTTAAAGTCATTTTATTTATTTTCATAGTTTATTTAAAAAATTTATGAATGCCTTGTTTTGAGGCAAGACATCCACTTTATATGGATATAGAGAGTGACAACAAAGTGAAGAGTATTGATATTCTTTTGTATTCTGTTGTAAAATTGTATCCCATCTTTGATCTTATATCATTGGGTGCTCTCATTATATGTCGGGTGCATGATTATTTGATTTATCGTTATATGTTAGAATTTAGATTGTTACTAGTTACTTTAAACTTATTAAGTATTGGACTTGGCATACCTATGAGTTTTTGTTTTAAGATTTACTTGGGCATTAGTACTCTAGCAAACTGTTAATCCGATTAATGTTCAAAAATCAAAACTTTATTGTAATCTTAACTATCTTAACTTTTCAAATGTTAGGTACTTTAGATGTCTACACTTCAAATATAAATCAAAACACCTTTAGCAAATGTTAAGATCAATTTTCAAAACACCTTTAGCATTCTTTTTAGTCGCCACTAAACCTTACATTTATGTAGTTAGTAGGCCATATTGTTTTTTACAAAGCATCATACCAAGACTTTCCAATCTAATTATTCATAAATCAACCATAACATTTGCAATAACTAATATCGATCTTTTACTTGAAAAAATGGATAATTACCAATTGTTTCTAATAAAGAAAATGTTTAAAATACTTAATAAATTAAAAGAAAAGAAATGACTTCTTGAAGCTGAATAAGCTTCCTCAACATACTGACCTTGGATCACTTGTATATTAGTATCCTCTTAAGCTGATCAGCCTTAACCTCATGTGCACTAACCTCTCTGACATTATGGGTTCATCTCAAGTCTTTTCCATGTGGCTTATCTATTTGACATCCACAAGCATGAAAAAAGATATATAAAATCTCATGCAAGTCTAAACCTTACCTTCAAGTATGTCATTGACTAGACACATCATTAAACCCCTAAAGACGTTCTCTTCATGTCTAACTCTCAACGCATACCTATCTTAAAGCATAATATGTAGTTTACGTGCATAAAGCTACAAATATCATATAAACAAATGTCGCAACGCGCCCTATCACCATACCATAACTTGAAACACTTTTTGTATCAACATCCTATCTGGTCATTCTTTGAGCATCCAAAAGGTCCTTTGGATTCTTGTTTAAGTTTTGGGGTACTAAACTGACCTAATATTTCTTAAACTTTAGCTTTGCTATTAACTTACAACAACCTAAACCTATGGTGCAACATTAGTTGGACTTACACAGTATAAAACCATTTATTAATTGCAACATGAATTTTCAAAGAAATAACGTGTATGTTATTACCTACACATATGTGTAGGTAACGCTTAAAATTTTAAAGAAAAACATAACAAAATAAATCTTTTAATTTTTTTATTTATATTATATACACTTTTATGTAGAAACTAATTTTTTTTAAATAAAAATAAACCATTAATAAAAATAAACAATTTAGTTTTGTTCTTTTATTTGCATTTAAAACTTATATATTCAAATAAACCTTACCACATATACCTATAATGTTATTTTGTATTTTTTTGTTGTTATATATAGTCCCTCAAATGTGACATGCTACTAAAGTAAATTTACACTACAAGAAAAAAAAACTCTATGATAGCTAAGCCTATAAGGCGATGTTCTAAGACGACGACATGTTGTCGTCATAAGATCGATTTTGATTTCAGGCTATTTTAGTATTATGACGATAACATATCGTCATCTTAAAATGACCTATAGCTACAACAAAAAAATTCCCACCATAAGGAACCAGAAGTTGTTGTTATTGCTTAATTTTATTTAGTTTTTGATTGATTTAAATAAAAATATTAAAATATTAAAAAATGTATTTACTCTATGGCATGTCGACGTCATAGATTAAAAGTTATTTTTTCCTTCTTTTTTTTGTAATAACTTGGGATTAAAATAAAAGGTTAAAAAAATAAAAGAAAATTAAGTAGAACCCATAAAAATTTAAATACAACTCATAATACTCAAATCACTTGATAGTGTCATTATACATATAATACTAATAATATAAATTTATTATGAAGTAAATTATCCTATTATCCTATCTATTAAAAGAGAAGTTTCATGAACAGTATTTGAGGGGCAATTTTAGAATTTCGGTTCTGCTTATATCTTTCACGGGGACCACGCGTCCTTATCTTCTTCAAACACGCACAGATACTTGTGCTTCGTGTGTTGTAGGTTTGAAACGTTGCTCCTATCTTTATATGTCTCTTTGTTGCCCATCGAAAGCGTTTATGGTGTTCGAGCAAGCACCTCTGTTGTTCCCACTCACACTTATGCGGATATCAACTGGACATATTAATATATTCATCAAACTGCCAACCGAAAAGATTATTACTCAGAAAGTCAAGCCCTCAGACACCATCGACAATGTAAAATCCAAGATCCTGGATAAGGAAGGTATTCCCCATAGCCAGCAGAGACTGAGTTATAACGGAAAGAGACTAAGAGGATAATATTTTATGATCAGTTATCATAGTAAAAGACTATGTGTTGTATATTTAATTTGTCTTTGTGGAGTTAACTAATCTGCAAGAGTTATTAATGAAGTTGATGTGTTACTGATGTTTCATATGGTAAAAGAAAATATGATTGGTATGTTTAAAAATCATCGTAAGAAGATTGTTACACTTGACAAAATCCAATAAACTTATAAATAGGCCTATGTCTGACTGTTATGAATTGTTTATTGCAATAAGAACTCTAATATTGTAGTTTTGCCAAGAGGAGTTCTTTCATATTAGTGCTTATTACTTTTAAACATATTTTGTCACGAATTCAATCATACAACAATATTTCATTATCTAATACGTTTATGTGATCCAAAAATTTCATAATACCATAATAGACATGTAAGTTGTAAGTTCACATTCGCAATAGACCTTACATTTGACATATGATATAAGAAAACTAGACTTACAATGAATGTATATATAATTCCTTCAGGTAGATAACATACATTATATGGAATTAAAATTTGAATCTAAGTTAATTTTAAGTGAAAAATAATTTAAAATTTTCGCTCAGTTAAAAGAAAATAACTAATTACATGTTTACAAATTTAAAATAAGTGGATTAACTAAAATTTTATTCTATGTCAGAACCTAAGAATTCGCCTAATAGTATGGTAGAATATTCGTGTGATATTTTCTCAAATTTTGCATGTGTGATATATGTTCTTTCGATT
Organism: Flaveria trinervia; assembly: GCA_025506515.1. NCBI lineage: Eukaryota > Viridiplantae > Streptophyta > Magnoliopsida > Asterales > Asteraceae > Flaveria > Flaveria trinervia. The sequence goes on along the minus strand of CM046442.1, from coordinate 123,490,178 downwards.
TCTCCAAATCGCAATGCTTATTTATTATGTCTGCTTGACCTTTCAAAATCTAAACTTAAGTTTAGTAAACAATTGTTTATTATCCTATAAATACAACACACGAAGACCCCCAATCATCATACCAAATTCACCATCTACTATATGCTATTCCCCTATATCTCTGCAAATAACACAATCCTAGCGCTATCCCAACGAACCCGAAATCCCAAAACAAGACCACTTCCTATCATCTCCACTCTCGCAACCAGATTTTTGAAGCTCTAAAAGCAGTGTAGTGACCCGATTCAATCCGACTATTTTTTGAAATCCAACTAAGTTTTATGTTTGTTATATTTCGTATAAAGTTTTATAATTTTTAAGGGATTTTAGTTGTTTTAGGTGAATGATGATTCGGAGGCATTTGATTCTGATTTCATAACTATGCATTATGTTTTGTTACAAATAATATGTTTTAAAGATCTTACATGAATTGTTTAAGAAAAATACTTACATTAATTGTGTTATGTTGTACTCTGTCTTCCCACACCTCATTTATGACATGTTATAATTTAAAGGGTTATTTGATTAATCTCAAACACATAATGTATTTGCAGATACTTTTAATTTTAGTTTAATTTCCTCCAATTATTTTACTTAACGTCTGTTGGTTTTTTTATAAAGTGGGGCTAACTTTGAGGCATTTTTTAACTTCGTCGCCGTCCAGCCTCCATCGGGTTTTTTTCTCGGTGACTAGCCTTCATCGTCTCTTGAAAACTACATCCAATGAATCAAGTGGTTCAAATCTGGAGGTGAAGCTTGGCAAGTTTTAGATTGCAAAAGTTTAAGATTGACGAAACAAGTTATAGGGGCTGTTTGGCAACTTCTAAATGATTAAGTGTTAAACCAATAAAAAGTCTGAACCATTAAGTACTGAACCATTAAGAGGTCTGAACCATTAAGAGCTAGTATATCGTTTAACTATTTAAATGCAAGTGTCTGATCAATTCAGATAATAAGTTTTAACCATTCAGCATTAGATCTTTTAACCATTTAACATCAATATAATACTTAAATATTCAAACGTAAATGTCTTAACCATTCAGACATGTGCTCACGAAACAAACAGTATAAATCATTAAATGTTAAACTATTCAGACATTTGAACCATTAAAAAACTAATTAAGAAACATATACTATATAGAAAGAAATTGCTTCACTTATGTGTGGACCTTTTATAACAAAATGTCAAAATGTACAACCACGTTAAGCATAAAATATGAAGCATTAAATATTAACTATTTAGCACAAGAATCAATGCAAATGCAAAAAGCAAAACCTTTGTAATTTTAGCTCACTATCTCTGTTTGAAGAAGATCATCAAGAAAACCACAGGACAAACACACAGTAAAAGAATGGCTGACGGAGACGATAACTCCGGTAACCGGAAGAGAAAAAACCCCGGTGACCTTCAATTCTCCGATGATTATTTTGAAGCTCATGACGACGATGGGGAGATAAAGGGTAAGCACTATTTCCATCATCATCGTTTTTGAATATTTCATTTGCTACATATTTGTTGTTTTAGAGCTGATCTATGATTTTTTAGATGTTTTAGAGTATTTTGTAGCCATTTAAAGATCAGTCGTGAGGATGTTTTTAGTGTATTTTAAACATATATTATTGTCTGGAGTAATATATGTATCGTATTTAGAGCATTCACATCATCATTTTCATTTTCATTCTTATATTAGAAAAAAATATATATGTAATTTTACTTCTACCTTAGTTTCTCTATCCTTATCCCATCTTCATCTTTATATATTTAGAAATAACCATAATAATCCGTCATATTTAAGGGTCACATTGAATAAAAAGAAATAAATAATTAAAAATAAATAATTTCTTATTATTTATTTAGGTGAAATAAGGTTAAATATGAAAAAGCTAATGTGAGTGGTTTTCTGAAAATAAATAAACTTTTTAAAGGATGATTTTTGTTCATTATAGGGATGGCAATAAGAAAATGTGAATGCTTTTATCAATGATGCATTACGATATGAAAAGATGAAATGCAAACCTTAGATGTATAACTAGCATGTGAACTCATATGAGTAAATGGTAAACCTGAGTAGGGGTGTGCGTTTGACGGTTTGGTTCGGTTTTGGCCTAAAACTGAAACCAAAAATCGATATTTCGGTTTCTAGGTTTTTAAAACCGTTCGGTTTCGGTTTTTTCGCTTTTTGGTTTTAACATTGGTTTCGGTTTAGTTTTTGGTTTTTTTTGTTTTACCATTTGTGTTTTTAGTTTTAGAAAAAAATTGTTTTAAAGTAATGAATTTAAGAAAAAACCTTTGAGATTATATTATTTTCTTGATCTCGAAATATAATCTATATATTTGTATAATTCAATTGACATTAAAATTAAATGCAATTCATAAAATATAAGAACAATATATTTAGTAAAACATTTCAATCTATCAATTCAAATAAAAAAATTAATATTATTCTTGAAACCTAAATATTTAATCTCTTTTAGATAACACAAGTTAATAGAGAAAATGTCACAGAATAGTAACCAAGTTTCAAAAGTGTTTTAATTTAGTCATTCATGCATATTTTTCTTAAATTGGACCACCAAACGATCAAATCGAGTTATTACCAAATTTTCTTATGACAAGAAAGTAATGATGAAAAAAACGTGGGAGTCAGAATTTTCAATATATAAAATTATATTAAAAAATAAAAAAATATATGTTAATTATGATAAAAAATAAAAAAAGTGCCTAAAATTTACGTTAATGTTCCATATCAGCATCAAAAGATAGAAAAAAATCTTTTCTAACTGAATCCAAAAATATAACATGTTAAAAAAATATGTTATGACTTTTAATTTGTATAAAATATAAAAACTGAATGATCTAATTGGAACACTTTTAAAACTTGAGTTACCTAATTGGAACACTTTTGAAAGTTTGTTATTATTTTACAAAGTTACCCTTAATAATTATTATAAGTATATGACTACACCTCTAAATTTACAAGTTTGATTATATGGTTTCAATTCGGTTTTTTCGGTTTTTGTTACAAACAAAACCAAAACCAAACCGGAAAATTCGGTTTTTAAAAAACCATCAAACCAAACCGTTGGTTTTCTAGCGATTTCGGTTTTATCGGTTTGGTTGTGTCAGTTATTTTGGTTACGGTTCGGTTATTTTGGTTTTTTGCTCACCTCTACACCTGAGATCCAATAGTAAGCACTAACAAATTACTATGAAATATAAGTAAACCATGTTGTATAAGTTTACTGCAACTTTGTGTTTCATTGTAGTGATGACTGTCAATGGTAGGCTTATCTCTTTTCAAGTCAAAGGCTCAGACACCATTGGCACATTGAAACTCAAGATCCAAGCTAAGGAACATATTGCCTTTGAGGAGCAAGAATTGATCTTCAACCAAATGTTACTCGAGGACACCGATACCCTTGCCAATTTGTGCATCAAGAAGGAATCCATGCTCAAACTTATCCGCAAATCAAGGGGACTTATTAATATACACATCAATCGCATCCCCACCGGAAGAGGTGAATCTCTTCAAGTCAAACCCTCAGACACCATCGGCGATGTGAAGGCTAAGATTCCTTGTTCTGATGGGCGGATGTTAATCTTCAATGAAAATATCCTTGAAGATGGTTGTACCTTTGCTGACTTCCATATCGCCAACGGATCCACCCTCTATCTCATTGGTAAATTAGGGAGGTTGATGGAAATATTTGTGAATACCTTTACAGGAAAGACCATCTCTTTGTCGATGCAACCCATGTACACCATCGCCAAAGTGAAATCTATGATTAAGCATAGGGAAAATATTAACTGTGACGAGCAGGTGTTGATCTTCAACAACATGGTTCTTGGGGACAGCGGTACCCTTTTCGACTTCCACATTAACAAGAAATCAACCCTTAAACTTATGCATAAAACAAGAAGATTTGGAAGATTCATGCGAATCTTTATCAAGATCCTCCCCGAAAAAACCATTACTCAGGATGTTAAACCTTACATAGTATCAGTAACCTAAAATTAATGATCCAGGGTAAGGTGGATATTCCTCGTGACGAGCAGGAGTTGATCTTCAATGAAATGGTTCTCCATGACAATGACATCCTTGTTGATTGTAACATCAAAAATGAATCCACACTCACCCTCATGCGTATATCAACTGATTCATGGACATATTCATCCATATGATAACCGGAACAATCATTACTTTGAAAGTCAAGCCCTCCCACACCATCCTTGATGTGAAATCTATGATCCATGATGAGTCAAGTTGGCCCCTATATGAACAAAAACTAGTCTTTAACGGAAGGCTACTGGACGATAGCCCTACCCTTGCCGACTACAACATCCCCAAGGAATCAACCCTTCGTTGTTTTCCAAAACATGAAAGGGATGAATAAGGTGTTAGATTAAGATGAAGGGGAGGATGATGAAAGTGTTAGATTAGAGTAACATATGTATGTTGTGATCCATTATTGTACTAAAACATGATGTTTTGTTAACTGGAACCATGTTCTACAACAATGTTGAATGATGTTATCATAAAAGATTTATATCATGTGCATTTAAAATATAAGCAATTTTTAACGTTTGAAATTACCCCATAATACCCAGATGAGTCTTTCAGACAGGTCGTCAACCATTTATACTAATTTAAACGATCCATGTCTAACTCAAACATGAGGCAAGAACATTATCAAGGAGAAAACCTATCATCATAAAGAAAAACTTTTCCAGTCAGGTTTAAACTTGAAATCTTAAAAAACGTCATTGGACCAAAAGGTCAACTTCAAAACAAATTTTAATACAAAGGTATGCACAAGGTTATGGAAAAAGAAACATGTTACATACATGAATGGAACAAAGTACATGAAAGTGTACACAATAGATCGTGAAGCACATGTTTTTTTTCCTTTTTAACCACTCGTAATCTACTTCTATCAACTAGCTACACCTACAACTTGTAAGATTTGAACTATCGACCTCTTAAATATAGAAGATCCACCTTACCACCAAGATGTCCATTTGAGACGAAAAGCACGTGTATTAATTTGTAAAATACAACGTATTAACATGGTCATGGAGAAAATGACACAAGTACACCATACATGAATGAAACAATATACAGGATATATCCACCATTAGTCTGAACAAAAAAAAGAAAAAAAAAAGAAAAACTCGTTTATGTACATATGCATTAACATACAAATCCAAAGCATAATTATAAAATAACTCAACAAAAAATACAGAAGGGTGTACATACCATAATTTCTGGAAAAAAATATTGTGAGCTATTGTTTCGACGAAGGTCACAAGGGTATCCCAGATGGTGCATCGCAAGACAAACATGACAAAAAACCCGCAAGCCGCGGCTAGGTTTCTGCCATATAGGATGAAGTGGTGGTGGTTTAGGCTTGATTTTGGTTATTGATGAAAGGGCCTTATGCACAAAGGTATTCAAGCGTACAAGGCAAAATGGTCATTATCTGGTGTCCCAGATCATTTTGGTTGTACAAACTTCCATTAAGTTTAGATATAAAAGATTTTTTTTATCTAAAACACAAGTGAATGAGGCTATATAACACTATCACTTGATATAGTGATATTCAAATGATGTCTACCAATCAAATAACCACCTGCAAACCACCATCATTTCTTTAAATTGGACATATTACATTCTGGTATTCATTGGAACCTTTTGTGTTCCAAAAATCCTGCTAGGATCTAGTATGTTAGATAATATTTGTTGAGAATTAAGTCAATTTGCTTGTATATTTTTTTGAAGAATATGAATAAAAAGTTAAGAGTCAAAAATGGGGGAGAAAGTCAAATATAGTATCAACAAACTGGCAATCCTTCCCTGAGTCTAGCTGTATGATTGTTCTTTAGCTGTCTCCTTCCGACAGTGATGCTTTCTTTTTGCATCATTGAAACAAACTCGTTGTAATCAATATGGCCATCCTGCAACCATGAATTAAGTTAAGGTCATTAGTTATTTATATCATATAGTTCTCGTTTTATATTCTATTTTGTAGGCCCTATCTCCAAGGTTTTTTTTCTTTCATCAAATAAATGAGACATACATCACTTCTTTAGGGGAATCTATAGGATCCACAAGGAAATGGCCAAAATGGGTATATATTCTTACATGCCATTTCATTGTCGGTCCAAAATATATATTTTTCAACCTACCCGTAAGAACCTGGAAAGCTCATGAGACCCTACCAATAGCCTTCTAACCAACAAGATTATATAAAATGCAGCTTGTGGTGGGCAGGTGGCCTTCAAGGGGGGTTAAAGGCAGAAAACTAGTGAAAGCTCTTGGTCTGGGGTATTACCCCAGTTTTACAAGTCATTTGGATTTGAGGCATCTAAACACAACCACTATGTGTTCATAGAAAAATCTAATGATTTTGGGAGTGTTTGGATTGGCAAATTAGATCATTTGGTTATTGCAGCTTAAAGTTGATGAAAACTGGTGTTAATGTTTATATAAACAAAATATAATAGCTGTCTAATGTTTTTTTTCCTTTTTACCTAATTAGAAACAGATTTAACAAACCTGTCTTTCCATTTTCCACAATAATGTCCTTTTTAGGTCATTTATCTATTAATTCCTTATATATCAGATTTACTCATTTACCTAACACTCAGACAGTTATGCAATTATTACGACTTCAAGCAGCAAAAGCACGTCCAAGAATTGTCCCCTACAAACCGTCTTATCATACATGATTATCTTATTCTATTTATTAATATCGTCCAATCACTCTCAACTGCACATCCAAACACCCCCTTACTAGCACTGTTGGACATTACAGAATTTTGGCTAAAGAATATTAACATGCTAAATTTTTTTAATAAGAACTTACATCATTCAGATCAGCCTCTTTGATAATTTCTTCTACTTGTGCATCATCCATCCCCAACTCTTTGCAAGATTGTTGGATTTCATTCAAGGATATATAACCACTTCCATCTTTGTCAAAATATGAAAAAGCGGCATAAATACTATCTTCCTTATAAACTTTGTTTAAATGCAAGGTTGCAGCTACAAATTCTTCATAGTCGATTATACCATTATTGTCTATATCCGCCTATAGGAAAAAAAGATATTAATGAATGGGAAATTAATGCGTTAACATGAGATTGTATATTTTTACAATGAAGGTAAAAATGATACTTACAGCCTGCATTAGATAATGAATTTCAGATTCGTCAAGATTAGTACCAAAATTCTTCAGTCCAACCTTGAGTTCTTCAAAAGTGATGTTACCACTGTTGTCTATATCTATCATCTTAAACATTTGTTTTAAGCCAGCAATCTCTTCTTCTGAAAGTTTTGATGCAATAACCTGCAGCCCAAAAACAAAAACAGGGTTAAAAACTTTATTTTGGTATTTTATATTGACTTGTGGAGCCTGGGTCCTTTGAAAAAAAACAAGCTTTTAAATAGGGTTAATTGCATCAGAGCGCCTGCTGATAAAACTAAATTGACAGATAGCAAAGAAAATGAAAAAGGCAGCTAGATTACTTGACTGGAAATGAAGAAAACATCAAACTTTGAAAAAATTTCATTCAAGTAATCCACATGTCATGCATAACTCGACAGCATGTCAGAATATAGTCAACATGGTCAAAGTTACTGACTTGTTAAATGTTATGTAATCACTCGGAACGATAGCCTATACACCTAATTATTAATATTGGAAGTTTTAATGGTGTTTTTTTTTTGCAAAACTATTACTATCTGATACCCTAAATCCTAAATGGGCCAAAATTGGCTACCTTTGAATGCAATTAGCCCCTTTTGGATAATTAAAACAACATCATTTCCTTCCATCTAAAGGAATTTAAAAGCACCTACCCTAACAGCCATTTTCTTTAGCTTGTTCATGGCAGAAAATCGAGTTAAGTGAATCAAGACCGCAGGATCAAGAGGCTTGTCTGGAGCAACACCATCAACGCTAATCCAAGGGTGGCCTGCAATATTAATAAAATGAAAAAGCAGTGAAGGGTTAAGTTCTACTATTTGGAAAAGATCTTGTGAGTGAGCAAAATGGAGAGAAGAAAGTTACAAAGAACTTCATGAGCAGTTATTCTCTTTTTGCGGTCTCTAATAAGCATTTTTGTAACTAGATCTTTAGCACTTTCAGAAATCTCAGGCCATGGATCTATACTGAAGTCAAGTTTACCATGCAAAACCTCTTCAAATATATCCTCCTCGGTGTCTGTAAGCGGAAAAAAAGGGGGGTAACAATTTATGATGAACCTAAAGGAGGAAAAATCAGAGGATATTGCCGAATTACTATGTTATATCTCACCTGCATAAAATGGAGGCACCCCACAAAGAAGAACATAAATAATCACACCAGCACTCCAGATATCAGCTTCGGGGCCATAATATTTGAGCAAAACTTCTGGTGCAACATAATACGGGCTTCCAACAACATCGGTAAAAACTTGTCCTAAAGAATACATAATGAAATATCAAGTGAAAGAAAAACTTATTATACGAAACATTAAGTATCAAATTATTGAAGCATGTGTGTGTCCTTGTGTCTTGAAAGTGCTTGTCTGATTATTGTGCTTCCAAGTTGCAGAGAGTCGGTTTCTAGTGTCTTGGTGTTATAAAACTTATTTTTCAAACTCATTTAGGGGTCAACTAATAAGTTTAGGAGTAGCTGCGACAAAAAAAGATTCAGATTATCTTATTGTTATTTAGGATGTCTTGCATGTAAATCTTTAATTACTCAGAATTTGTCAAACATTTTTATAATTTTACAACTTCAAAAGTGATTATCTAGTTATCACAAATTCGAACAACAGAGCATTTACAAACATTATCTCCTGCAGCCTGTTTTGTTAAAACTGATTATCGGACTTAGATGATTCCACTTTCCACATCACTTAATAACTTTCAAGGCACAATCCCAAACACCCCCTTAATATTCAAGATAAATATATGATTTGAAAAAGTACCAGGCTTAAAGAAACATGATAACCCAAAATCTATGATCTTCATAATTGAATCTTCATCATCATCAACGAATAAAAAATTCTCAGGTTTTAGGTCTCTATGCATGACACCAAGAGAATGGCAGCCCTCAATCACACTAACAATAGTTTTAGCAAGATCAGCAGCCTTTTGTTCTGAATAATAACTTTTATCAATGATTCGATCAAACAACTCACCACCAGCACAAAGTTCCATAACTAAATAAACAGACACTGCATCCTCATAAGCCCCTCTAATTGAAACTACATTAGGGTGTCCCGACAAATGATGCATTATTTCAATTTCTCTCTTGACATCCACTACATCATCATCTGTAAGCAACTTCCTCTTTGCAATGGATTTGCAAGCAAACTGTTTACTAGTAGTTTTCTCTACGCAAAGATATGTTGTACCAAATTGACCATTTCCTAGTTTCTTACCCAACATATAGAAATCTTTCAAATTCCCATTATTGGTTTTCAACACACGGTCAGATTGAAGCCCTGCGCTTACCATTCTCTTCATTTCTTGAGGCTTTTTAACAGACAGCATGTGCTTGCTTTGTTGCTTCACTATTGAAACCTTTCTTGACGGCTTGGGCTCCATTTTAACCTCTTGTTTGATCTCCACTTTGACTTCATTTTTACTATCTTCTTCTGCTAACCTAGGAGTTCGTGGAGGTGTGATTTGAACAGGCGGAGGATCTTTCAAATGTTGTTTATCAGTCAATGCCGGTTGGATCTTATTTGCAGGTTTTGATTGAGGCCAGCATAATGCTCTATATATCGAATGAAAACCCTTTAAGCACACATTTCCCATCTAATTTCAACTATATCCTAGTTGCAGTCATCACTTCAACCCATCTTCTCTTTTCACAAAAGGGTGCATTTCGTTATGACATTTAAACAAACACCTGGTGTGCAATACGCCAATACCCAAAAACAAACAAACAAACCTCAATGTAAATCAATCCCATACACGAATTATTATCACCTTTTCCCCGTGAAACACATCAAAAAGAAATTAGCTTAATTACCCGCCAAAATCTTTCAAAATCTTGATCATTTTGCACGCAGAACAAGGCGAAAGATTACAAAACCCCGGATATGAAAGATCATGATTATGCAAGGGAAGGTATGAGGTGATTTCGATGAAAGAAATGATGGGTAATCTACTAAATTATATGGTTTTACCATGTCCTTTTAAAGAAACCCTATGCAAGAGAATTTGATGGAAGAATTTATGGGTAATCGTTCATTGGTGGTTAAAATTGATGTTTTGGGGTTTGAACCCCGATCGTCTGTTATTCATTCTGCAACTTTATAAGCACTTCTATGGCGGATGACGGTGGCGATGGACGTTGGAAGAAGGGGAACGTGACGGGTATTTCTGTTGAAGTTTTCGAATTGTTTTTGTGAAGGTTCGAATATGAGAATTTTGAAGTTTAAGGGGATTGATTATGTTGTAAAAGTTTATTGATGTAAGTTGTTTTTCTAGCATTTTTGAGATTTCATGTTTTGATTTTGTTTTTCTGGGATTTGATTTTAGGAGGTGATTTGGTTATAATAAATTTGATTGTATATAACATGTACAATGAGTAAATAACATATGGTATGAGTTTACCAAATGATTACTATTAAAATATTGTATATTAATATTTATTATTTATTTTTTTCATTTATAATCACTCACAATCATTCCCATAATATAAAACATTCACTCACATACGGGGAACGAAATTTCGAAATGCGAATGCTCTTAACGATTTATACCATATGCATCAAAGTCATGTCTCTATTTGTTTGTTTATTTTTATTATTATTATTATTATTATTATTATTATTATTATTATATTATTATTATTATTATTATTATTATTATTATTATTATTATTATTATTATTGTTGTTGTTATTGTTGTTATTGTTGCGTTTTATAAACGGCAAGTCATGCTTTTTATTCTCTTCAACTTTCATTTGTCCTTTTTTTCTTTTCTTCTCTCTCTTACTCCCCAATTTCATCATGGATGTTAAACAACTTCACTTAGCCATAAATTGTATATATCTTATGCAGAGTTGTTTAAAATTCAACGCTATACTTTCCAAGTTATTGATCATGTCACACCTAAAACTACCATACAAGATCTTGTTTCTTCTTCTCCTAATCATCGATTGATACAAAACTTAGGCTCGATTGGATGCAATTGTCATTCAATGAATCTACACTACTATATCAAATAATCTACTCCACACAATCATGAGGACTAATTCTACCACAACGCAAGCATAGAATGCTCTAGAAAATATTTTCATAACAACCAACAACAATCTATCTTGAACACAAGTTTGTTGTCATCTAACTTGATAATTTTCCAAACTGCTTTGCATACTGTTAGACATTGCAAAATACTCTCTAATCAACTCTCCAATGTCAGGGCTCTGGTGACCAATCAACACCTTGCTTATAGAGGAAATGTGACTTTGTTGGGATAAAGTTTGAACTTGTTTATCCTAATGCTGTTAGGTGTAAAGGTATATGGTAATATGGAGGTTAGAAAGTCTCTTGACTTTTTGTGTTGACTTTTCCCTGCCTTTGTTGGAATGTAACTGTTTGTAAAATAAACTAAAAAGCCAGACTGTGGTTATGTCTAACTTGTGATGCATAATATGAAGTATTTCTTATTGTTTTCTGCTTAAAGGACTTGTTTAATAAGCAATGGAACTTGTATGCTAATGTAGTTTTGAAGATGATGTGCATCTGTTGAACTCCAAAAGGCAAAAGGTGTAGACTCTAATTTATCCATGTTGATAGTAAACCATACTTGAATGTTTATGCTTTCAAAATTTCCATATTTACTTGAGAAGCACAGATAATTCTAATAACCATGAGTCATCATCGGGCCATTTTATATGCTACATACCCAAACCGAAATTATAACAGGTTATCGACATTAATAAGCGCACTATATGCGCATTGAACCAACTGTCAGTCAACTCTTGAGTCAACTGTCTATTAATACCTCACTTTCCCCGAAGAAGCCAATTCGGAAATTAAACTTGATGCAGGTAAGCTCCTTTCTGTTACCATCTTGCACCTTTAATGTAAGTGTATATGAACCCTGTATTGATAACAAAAGTACCAAACCATATTTCGGCTCAATAGGAAATTTGTAACACAAATACAAGTATAAGAGTCAGTTTATCAATGTCATTTAATTTAGTATTTATCTTTTCGAGTCACAGGCTGATTTGGATAATGCTTGTTCGATAAAAGTAGCTTAAAGGGGAACAGGTTGAACACTCAAACGGGTCAAAAGCAGTCTGCAATTTAGATAATATTTGGATCAAATTAATAAATGAGCTAAGAATTGTATTTTCATTCCAAACCGTATATTCTTATTGTAATAACGTAGTTGCTGTAGTCATGTTTAACTATTAGTTATCTTTTAAAAGCTTAAAATTTTGAAGGAAAGAGTTATTTACAAGTCAGCCCGACACGTTTTACACAAAACCTGTCTGATCCATCCATTTTGCCACCTCTCCTAACCATCATATCTAGGAACTGCCTGCCTCCTTTAGTCATCATTATTATTATATAATGATGCTATTGACTTAGAGCCATAGGAATCTTTTGTTTTGTAGTCTGAGAGGGTACCCACTATCCAAGGCATTTGTCATATAGTTGACAGTCAAACAACTCATAAAACTATGTGTAGAGACAAGTTTTTTTTATTACATTTGAGTATTGACTTAAGAGGTGTTGAAATGAGAATAAAAACAGAATAAACTCGAAAAATTGTTAAAAGAGAGAAGCAAAAAATCACTTACAGGGGGAGCTAATGTTGGTAGAATTTTGGAATATGACATTGTGAAGTCACCAGGAGGAATAGGGCATGATAAATTAGCACAGAGGTCACCTGTTTCGCTATAAACACTCCATCCGAAATAAGCAACACCAATCACAACTTCCCCTCCGGATAACGGTTTATCTGATACATCAAATAATCAAAATCAGATTATCAGTTGTAATAAAATAGAGTGAAAAGACAGTGTTCCAATGTGTTTATGTTGTTTACTTGTTTGAAGCTATAATATCATATTGCACTAGCCATCCAAAACTCATATCTAAACACCCTCTTATCAAATGAAAATTATGGCTATAGAAGTTTCAACTTTCAAGCATATACCTGTAAATGCAGAAATAGTGAAGGTGGTCTCTTGGCCTTTTGTTATTGGGTCGGGATTGATTTCGACTCCAGTGACCGTCACAGCATACTCTTTATTCTTATCTGCACATTTGTTGATATTAGAGTATCAGTACATCATTAAACACCAAATTATAAATAAGCATATTACTGGAGGTTAAGCACCATTCCTTTATGCTCAAATATAAAGGAATAAGTAGATGTATACTTGTATATGCTATCTAGTTTCTTAATTATTAAATGGATCCAAAGCTCAAACATGTTACAGTACTATTCCAAACATTAGCCAAATGATGATCAAATACTAATTCTTGAAATCATAATATTAATGACTTTAGGAAACCACATCCAAAAACCCCTATTGTTGTAACACCAAAATAAGAACAATTTAAACAAAGCTTGAAGCTTTAATCGAACTCACACCGAGCACAATCGAGAACTGATAGCAGAAAATTAACCTAAGGTATAGACACAATGTATCATGATACACAAATTAGCAAGTTATTTGACGAAATTTAACATCAAAATTGTGCAAAATCTGTTGATGATAAGTAAATACTCACTGCAGTAGTTGAAATCGGTGGCGTATATGGAAGGTGAGATCATGGAGATAGAGTATAGAAGTGTGGTGAACAGCTTGATTCGAATTCGTTCCATTGAATTCTTCAATTTGAGATGAATATGCGATCAATATTCAGTAAGATTATGATATTTGATGTACTGTAGTTGATAATCTTTATTTGCTATTTTTCTTAGCCAGTGCTACCTACTTATTCTGTTACACTTAATTGATATAACTAATTTACCCGTCAATTCATTACCGCCGCCGAGGCCGGAGCTAGAGTTACTAAAAAATATCTGAATTTGAAATCGATTGCAAAATATCTTAAATTCGGGATATCCGAATATCAAATTCAATTCGGATGGTGTTTTTGATGATTTTTAGATATGTGGATATCTGAAATATATTTTTGAAATTTATTAAATTATAAAAAATAATTAGAAATTTCAGATATTTTTATAAAATCTTTAGATTTCTGAAATCTTTTACAATAAAAAATATTAACTTTTTAACAATTATTATTAAATAATACATATTTTTTAGAATGCGGATATCCGAATCCGAAATTTCAGATTTCCAAAATTTTGAATACGGGTTTGAATGGTGAAATCTACTATCTAAAATTTCGGACATCCAAAATTCGTATGTCTAATTTTGATCACCCCCGGCTAAAACCCTTGAAATTAATGGGAACTTCATCATTTTATCTTCAAATGGTTATAACATTTAATTCAACCCACAAACCTTTCATTTGCTATCCCGTCCTTAAAATTTGAAGTGACAGAATAATGTTGCTTGCGTGCTATGGCGTGAGTGTGCATAACATCTCTTTTGCAAACTTTGTTACATCTATTACGCTATAGACATTAACATACTTAAGTACATAAAAAACAATAAAAAAATTATTATGCATCACACGTTACACCATAGTAATTCTTAAATAGTCATTTTAGTATTTAATTGAAAGGCTTGTGCGTGGCAACGGAGCCGTACGATGATATTAACGTGGTTAATGGCACGTTGTGTGCACGTATACGAACTTCTTTATGTGTGTGTACTCTCATAATTAAAAAAAGTTACATAATATAAATTTAGAAAAGTAAAGAAAAAAAATTAATACAAAAATATATTAAAAGTATTTATTTAACAACTTTTAAGTTTCAATAGTTTGTTTAAAAAACACAAAGTTAAGTGACCAATCAACTCTTGACATGTGAGAATGCTGGTAAAACTGCAACCGATCTTGCTAAATAAGTATATATAATATGGTTTCAAACAAATAGGTTTTCATCTTCAAAGAGTAACTTTAATGCATCGAGTAACTAATCACATGTTCAAATGTTTAAGTCTAATAGTGAAGGTTTTCTTATTGTTTCGCTCACAGCCTAAATCTATATCATTGATGCTTTTCATGTTAATTTTAAAATGTCTTATTTTAACCCGAACTAATTAGTAAGAATATGTTATGACCTTAACCAAAATGATTTTGTTATAAAACATCTTGTTTCGACACAATCCAACCGATGAATTCCGTTTTGTTATGGTTCGCTACATACAATAATATATTTGTAACAATGGTTATAACATCTTTGAACTTGTAAGATATAGACGCATAACATGATATTAATTTTCTGTTACGCTTTGAAAATGTGAAACTATTCTGTATATTATTCTTATAATTCATATTTTCAAACAAATGTTTACTTACATAGTTGTCAAAAACATATCTTTATTTCACCCGCTACATATTGTTCACGAATCATATTCTGATTTAGATTGGTCTGATTACGAACTGATAATTGTACTAAACAAATTACCATTTTCATGGTTTTCTATTGTAAGACTAAAATCTGTATTATGACTTAAATTTAGTAATAGAATCAAACTTGTTATTGAATAATTAAGAAATTGTTTTAATATTATCACTCTTATAAATACAAATACAAGATTAAAGACAAAAATCAGTATGTGATCAACCAAACAAATTTAAATATAAATTTAAATCCAATATATCCTTGTTTTCTAAGTTTGGATTGAAACATTTAGCAAGCAAGAGGTTGGTTATTCCCCAAGGGAAGAAAAGAACTATGAATATCCTTTAGCTGACACACATGATTACGAATATTGCCAACTTACTCAAGGGCTTTATAGCAATTTCATAAAATAAAATATCAAAACTTCTTTTGAAAACATAACAAAAAAGAAATTGAAGAGATTTACAATTAATAATCAGACTGACAATCAAACCGTCAACTCTCAATCATTTTTTCTACTGAGCTAATCACTACTAGCGGTATAAAGAGACGGATATCAATGGCTTTTACGAGCCGGTTTATGATAATATAAGATATTACATTGTAACCATACCAATAAAACTGGTTGAACCAATTCGGTTTTCACAAACATTTAAAAAATGAACTCATATAATGTTAATACACATGAAAATTACATGTGTTTATATGTACATGACAAAAATAAAAAATAAATGACTTTGTGATCGAATTTGAATAGTTGATTTTAAAAAGATTCTAACGAACGAAAAACAGCTTGAAACTTAATGCCAAAACACTATACAAATGTATTAATTTTCAATTCCAAAAACATATACAAATCTATTAATCCGACTACTACAGTCGGATTAACATTATTGATTCAGATCAAAATGAATCAATCTTGTCTTCCGGCGAGCGGGATCACCTCAGCCAACGGGGTCGAGATTGGCGTTGGCAGTGGTGACGTCCGACAATTCGGGCACGTCGGGTTCAACCGTAGCCACGGGTCAACACACTTGACATGAAAAGATGACCGCAATCCGGAAGTTCTCTAAGCAAATCTTTCCCCTTATAATCACCCAAACAAATCGAGCAACACGAAGAACCCGAGTCCTTTCTCTTGATCTTGACATCCGAATAAGTCACGATCGGGTAGCTCAAGAGGGTCGCCTCGTCAAGACCCACGTCCATCACACAGTGGGCGGAGTCGGGGCGTGTGGTGATGGACCCATCACCGCCCCGCCTCCGCCTGACATGTGATTGTGATGATGATGATTGTGTACTTCTAGTACAATAATAAGATGCCAAGGTGATTGTAATGATGAGCAAAAGGATCCCGAATGAGATCCCGATACCATACCCGAATCCGCCAATGTTTTCTGACCCGAAAAAGCCACCGGAGTCGGTCGCCGGAGCCTCCGTGGTGTTCATGTTTTCTTCAGGGAAATTTGACATTGGAGGAGGAATAAGTGAGGTTTTGATTGTTCATTTTTGGGGTTGTGGTTGTAAGAGGGGGGGGGGGGGGGGGTATTTGGTGGGATTAATATTTTTTTAAAATAATATTAGTTTAAGGGTCAACGGTAACGTATATATGATGAGATGTATGGGTATAAGGCAAGTGAGATTGGAAACATTTTTCTATACATTATATAAATGATAATGATAAGATTTAAAATTAAGAGTGGAGTGTCATTTAACTAACTAATCATTAATCATTAATTAAATATAAAGAAATGATTTGAGACAAATGAGGATTGAGCGTACTCGATAATACGCTCAATCGATAATATAAAGAGTTGTAAACGATATGAGTCGAATATGAGTTTGCTTAAGCTTGAATTTTATTTGTTTCTTTAAAAGATCTTAGGTTCGGACTTTTAAGGTTTTGTTTTTAGAGCTCGAGTTTAGTTGGCTAATAACTTTTTAAATCAAGTTTGATTAGGGTCAACTTGATTAATATATATTTATTATTTTGGGATTATATATGTAAGTAATTATTATGTATTTGTATATACATTATATTAACAAGTTGTATTAATAACATACAAATAATATATTTATTTAGGTGCATGAGTCTACTGTATATCAATATATGAAACTTCTGCCTATGCATGTTTACACTTTGATGGATACGAGATTTAACGAATCGATTTCGAGTAGATCATGAACGGTTGAGCTCTTTTAATTTACACCCGAACTATAACATTCAAAGCAAAACTTTGTCATTTATGTTTTATATATAGCAAAAAAAAAAATACGCTTAGTTAATCACGATGATATAATTTATGTATTCTCTTCTATGTATGTATCAAACAAATCTCTTTATTTGTAAATATGATGATTAAATAATTATATCTTTTGTTGACATGTAGAAATAATTAATCTAAAACGTTTAATTAATTATTCCATGAATAGTTAGAATATTTAATTCGATATATTTTAAAAGACTCAGAATCCCCACGTCACTTATATATAGTAGCTGATTATAAAATTGGTGGAAGTTTAAAATAAAATTCATTTTGCTTATAACATAGGTTATGAAGTTAATTAGGCAATATCTTTTATTTTTATTTGATAACTCCATCTTTTATACGATAACTTTTTAATACACAATAATTACAACTATGTATGATAATTTCACGCATAAACAAACTTCTCTTGCATATAAACTTATGACACTTTGTGCATAAAATAAAATTGTATTTTAACGCTTCTCATAATTGACATGTATATTTGTTTTATAGAAAATGACCTGTGTTAACTTATTACTACGTTTATCAATTTTCAAATAAAAATAATAGACCTGAATATAATATTTCCAAATCTTTAAGTAAACAGTTTCAATTTATTGAACCTTTAACATTTTTTATTGATAATATAAAAATCAAAACGTTGCGTGAGATGCACAAGCAAACATCAAGAAAGGAGGTTTGCAATTGAAAATTAAGCATTAATGGCAAGTATTGCTCACGTTCATGCACAAATCTCTACCATTAAACTTTCTTTTAATAATAAAAGGAAAGATAAAAAAATTTTAGATACAGCGTTGCTTAAATTTAGTTTATATTTAAATAATTTAAATTACAACAAATCATTTGATGATATTTGTTCTCACAATCTTATGCATAACACTTTTAGCTGTCATTTTTGTTGTGAAACGTACTTCAATTCGTCAAAGTTCACTAACAACCGTCCCATTTTTTCATCTCTACGAGTAGTGTTGTAAAAATTGGTCTAGACGGCCGACTAATCGGCGACTAAACGCTAGTCGGCCGGCCACATAGGAATTTTTACCTAATCGGTCAATTAATCGCTAGGCGGTAAAAGGTGGTCAAATTCTACCCTAGGCGGCCTTAGGCGGTCCTAATCTGCCAAAAATCGAAAATTCCAACAAGTTTTCCGGCGAGATGCTGGCGAGATTCGACCGGATTCCGGCAACTTTCCGACGACTCTCGAAATTCGGCAGAAAATTTTAAATTCCGGCTAAATTTGTTTATATATATATATAAAACTAAACATTTTTACAAAAATTACATATAAAAATGTGAATATATATATATATGTAAAATTGAGACTTATATATAAAAATTCCAAACCGATTAATCCCTGCTCCTTACCTTGCCACCGGACTAGCGTCTAGCGATTTTTAAAATATTGACTACGAGACATATTAGTTTCACATTAAATTTTCTTATTCTAAAATTCAATTTGGTCTTCCTTGATGTTCACAATTCACATATTCTTTTGACCTGCATTTCTTTTATCAAACTTTTGATTAAAAATTTATTTGAAAGTAAGTCTCGTCACATTTAATATCTTTTGTATAATATTATATGAAATTTCTAATGTAAACTTTTATGACGTGCATACTTGATCTACGCTTGAAACCAAGTGGTGGCGACATCAAGTATCAATGTTAGTTTTATTCAAAACCAACTTGAAGTAATATGTTTTTAATTTTTTTCTTTTACATACAACGTTGTTTTACTTTATTTATCTTTTTATGAAGTTGTTAATAATGTATTACGTTTTGCTTATTTTGTATTTACGTTTTAGAAAAAAACCGCTGCAACACGGGACAAAACTCAGTAGTTTTTATACAAACAATATATAATATGATTAAATCATATGAGAAATTATGTGTTAAAAACTTATTTGACTGCTTACCCGGTTTTGGATTAGTAACTATCTGGTTTTGAATGAGTAATAAGATGATTAAAAGTAAAAAAAATATTAAATTTTATAGAATGATTAAAAGATGGCATATTCATAAATCGATAAATGGTTTCTTGGTGAGGGTTTGGTTTCAGAGTTGTTGAATCCTTTTGCCACATTATTTTCCATTCATCATCGTCCACCATTCAACTAATTTGTTTTAAACATTGACTAATTTCAACAAACTAACAATATAAACAAATAAAACTTTATCTTTATCATGTGATTATTTTAGACTCAAAAATCACTTTGGGTATTTATTTGAAATAACGCTGATTATTTAGTAAGTTTGTAGTTATTTATTAATTCAATCAAATCGCTCTTTTACGGTTCCAGTTGTTGTAAATCTTACGACATATATAAAAGAAGACAATCCTAATCATCTTGTAAATATTATTAGTTATGGTCAAAACATGACTTTAGTTTTTAATTACTTGTATCACAAAACAACTAAACAAGGCAATGTTCATATCATACCTTCAAGTAGAGGTGGGTAAACTGGGTTTGGGCCGGACCCGGAACCGGGTTCAAACCGGGTTCGGTCCGGCCGGGTTTTTTTGGAACCGGGTTGGGGTGTACCCGGGTTCGGGTTCGAGTCGGGTTGGGCATACTAAAAACCCTACCCGGTTCGGGTCGGGTCCAGAACCGGGTACAACCGGTTTTTTTTTTTTTTACTATTATAATTGCTATTAATATTAATATTTTTAGTATTATTATTATTATTATTATTATCATTAATTCATTATTATTATTATTATTATTATTATCATTATTCATTATTATTATTATTGTTATTATTATTATTATTATTATCATTAATTCATTATTATTGTTATTATTATTATTATTATTATTATTATATTATCATTAATTCATTATTATTATTATTATTATTATAAATTTATAACAACATTAAAAAGACATTTATAACTCATTAATTTATTATTTATTTATTAAAATAACTTAAAAAATACATTAACGAATCAATAACTAATCGACTATTTTCTTCGAGAGGCTTCATCAAATGCTAATTCTTCGTCGGATATACCAGAAGATACTCTTTCTTCTACCTCTTCATCGTGTACTTTACATTCGATTGCAATTTCGTCTTCAAGATTTGTTTTGTCTTGTATACGATCCATCGCGTCTAAGTGGTCTTTTAAACAAATGCACATCTCCACCGCTTCCGGAATTAATCTTGTTCTTCGTAATGATAATACCCTGCCACTAAAAGAAAACGCAGACTCCGAAGCTACCGTAGAAGCTTGGACGCTTAGTAAATCACGGGCCATAGTGGAAAGAATTGGAAATTGGGATTCCTTTCCTTTCCACCAAGCTAAAATATCAAATGCATGATAATCTTGAGTACTCATAGTTGAAATAAAATTCGTCGTACTATATATACCAAGTTCGCTTGTTGGGGCGTTACCCTTTTGACGTTTAGCCGTCACATCCCGAACAACATTCAACATAGTCATAACGGGGTCTTTAAACGAGGTACTAGCACTTGAGGTTGATTCTCTTTGCGTAGTTATATTTACGTTAGGTCCATATTTATTTAAATAAAAATTATAATAATTTTCAAACTTGTATTAAAAACTTCTTTTGCCTCGGTTGAAAAATTGGGGTTTTCGTCATGTATATCCAAATTGTCATTTATCTCGTCTATTAAACATTCTACCCCCGCAACATTTAAAAAAGGATTTAAAGCAGCGGGACAAGTAAAAACGGGTGGTAACTCAAGAAAATATTTTTTAAACTTGTCTTTCATTGGTTCTATCATTTCTCTAAACATACTATTTTTATTTTGAAAATTTTAAAAATTCAAAGCCATGAAATATAATTCTTGAAGCACCGAATAACTAGTGGGATAATAAACTCCCGATAATTTTGTAGTTGGGTTTTTAAACACCTCAAGAAATTCGGATAAATGTTCAATATTTTTCCAACCCAAATCCGGAAACAGGTCGGCTTCGCAATTATCAAAAAGACTATTATGAAAAGCTTTTAAAGTGCCTTTTTGTTTTAAAGCACAATCAAACATATGACAAGTCGAATTCCACGTAGTAGGTACATCCCAATTAGGCCCTTAGAATCTAGATTCTGTATCTTTACAAATTTGTTTATAATCTTGATATCTTTTTTACTTTTTTTAAAAACGTCGTGTAACATAAATCGAAAAGCTTTTATAAAGCTATCAACAAATGGTACGGATAGACCATCTTGTACTACTAAATTAATAATATGTGCAACACAACGAGTATGAAAAAAATTACCGTTTGCAATCGGAAGATATTTTAATTTTAATTTTTCAACCGCGGTTGTGTTGTTGGAAGCGTTATCAAATGCCATTGAAAATATTTTATTTTGTAAATTAAAAGTAGTTATTACATTATCCAAAAAGTAAAATAAATACTCTCCGGTGTGTGGATACGGAAATAGATCAAATGCAATCGTACGTTTCATCATTTGCCATGAACTGGGATCTACCCAATGAGCGGTGACGCAAAGGTACGATTCGGGCAAACCGTGTGGCGCCGACCAAACGTCACTAGTTAAGTTTACACCGGTATTTAAATTTTCAAATAATACAATTAAATCATTTTTTGCTTGCTTCCACAATTTTAAACAATAACGTCTAAGTGTAGTACGACTTACGTGAGTGTAACGAGGTTGAAGCGTCTTTCGAATTAAGTTGGTTAACCGAGGGTTGTCGAAGTGATTGAAAGGCAAAGCTTCTTGAATCACGAACTTTGCCATTCGATCTCGAACCTCATTAACGTTGTAATTAAAGATTCCACCGTCTCCACTTAATTGTGTTTGTTACGAATCCGGATTACTTTTCAACGACTTACAAAACTTCCTGGTAATGTGTTTGTTTAAAGTCGTGTTAGAATCTTTAGCAAGTTAAGCTCCACAAAACTTGCAACGAGCCTTTACAGATCCGTCACTCAACTCAACCATATCCCAATTGCACCAAACATCCATGTTACGATTATGTGGAAAAACACGAACGACGGTTGGAGAATTCGATGAACCTTGACCAACGGAAGATTGAGAATGAGTCATATTGAGATTTGAGAATAAACGAGAGTAAACGAGACTAAACAAGAGTATTGTTTGCGTTTCTTGCGTATGTTTTTTTGTGTTTGAAGCTTTGGTACCTTACCATATCAACCCACACCTATTTATACTTGTTTTAGAGGCAAAAACAACCAAAAAAACGGTCAAAATTCGTCCCCAACGGCTATATAGCCGTTAAAAAACGGCTAGAAAAAAAACGGTCGAAACCGGGTCCGACCCGGGTTCAACCGGTTCGGGTCCGGGTACGGGTCGGGTCCGGTTCCTATCATTTCCAAACACCCCAAACCGGTTTGGAACCGTGGTTTTCACCGGGTACGAACCGGGTACACCTGGTATCGGGTTGTACCCGGACCCGGTTCCGGGTCGGGTACACCGGGTCGGGTCCGTACCCGGTTTTTATGGTCATGTCTACCTTCAAGTAAAGTAATCTATGAAAGTATAAATAAATTGTAACAAAAGAGTTCAGATAACCAACATATTAACCAAAAAACGATTCATAATATTTCACACAAATATAAAGAAAAAATGCTATATTTCACAACATATTTATAATGTACCGTTTTTAGAGAACACACTATTTTAACTTGTGTTTAACCCGTTTAACCCTAAACATTAAATTAAAAGCCCAACCCAAATACACTTGTTTTCACAAGAATGGATGGGCCTTTCTAACATCTATTTGGTTTATATTTAGAATAAAGAATTAAAATACAACGCCAAAATTCATTTTCAGGATTGGATATTTGGATTTAGGCATGCACAAATCGGGTTTGGGCCGGACCCGGAACCGGGTTAAAACCGGGTTCGGTTCAGTCGGGTTTTTTGTACCTGAAGTATTGGTGAACCCGGATACGGGTCCGGGTCGAGTTCACTTGCGGGAAAACCCTGCCCACCATACCCGGGTAGGGTCGGATCGGGTCCAGGTCGGGTTCAGGTTGGGTCCGGAACCGGGTTTAGTTTATTTTTTCTAATTTTTTTTTATGTCCAATACTGGGTTCACTTCGGGTTTAGACCGGTTCGGGTCGGGTCAGGTCCGGGTAGGGTCGGGTTTTAGAAGTCTAAAAAAATCCCAAACCGGGTTGAAACTGCCGGTTTATTCCGGGTACATCCCGTACCGGGTTGTATCCGGACCCGGGTCCGGGTCGTGTCCGTACCCGGTTTTTTTGTGCAAGTCTATTTGGATTAGTGGATATGAACTATATATATATTAATTACTAATTTTTTTCATGTATTATGAGTTGTACAATATATTTTAAGGGTTGTATTTATTTTTTATTCTATTTTTCTAATCTTTATATTTTTGTATTTTAACCCAATACTTTTACATCTTTTACAATTTAGCTCAAATATTTTTTTTGTTTTTAACTTTAGTCCCTACGCTTTCTTTATATTTAAAAAAATCCATTTATGTTTCGATTTTCATTTTGTGAGTTGACATACCACAACATACATCACTTTACGTTTATTTTTTCCCGTTAATAGCATTGTTGCAACTCAGTGGTCCAAGATCGATTTATTTATTTTTTATATGATTTACGTTTTGCCTAATGGTATGTGTCCTTAGTGCTACGTTTTGCTCCAAGATTAATTTTATTTTTTCCGTGTTTTGATACAAGTTTTTTGGTGTTGGTGGTCGTTAACAGTGGTATGCTTTTGGTGTTACTTGACATGGTTTACGCCCCCAGCAACTCGGGAAGCTTAATACTAGTTTATGTTAAAAACATGTGCTGATGTAATGAATAGAGATGTGTTATGATTTTAATTATGATAAGGGGAGGGAATCCACATAATGACATGATCTTATATCGTTAATTTCAAATCAAGATCTTAATTGAAGTCAAAACCCAGTTTTTATCTCCTAATCTTTTTAATAACACTTTTCTACTTGAGTATGACATAATCTTATGCGTAAACCGTGAGAATTTAATCTTCAACTACTTGAGTAATGACATTTGTTATACATCTTGGTATCGATAAGACATGTATTTGGTAGCTTGCACTAACGCTAATTTGCTTCTAAATATTTGGTCACAATCTTTTCGCAGAGTCCTTTGAAGTTTTTGATTCACGATAGTATTATGTATATTGTATAAGATTAAATGGATCAAGCCATTTTTGCACGGAGTCCCTTTCACATTCTAAGATTATCAATTCTAGTTAACTTCATATACGTTGCTCAAACCACAAATTCAATATTGTTACTGTCATGTTTAACTTTATCTAGTTCATCTATACTTGCAATAAAAGTATTTTTTTGGTGTATATACATTATTGGTACTTAAGAAAAACATAGACGGAAAATTGTAATGTATTACTGAGTTACATTAACGGAGAAACTTAGTGTCCTGTGGCCACTAACGGATGACAGATTTGTAACCATTGGTAAACTTGTTACGAACTACTTACATGCTTTTTGTTTAAAAGGAAATTAATAAAAGTTGGTTTTGCGATGACATATGTCAGAATTTTGTCAGAAACTTTCCAACAACAACATTTGTGCGCAATATTGTTGTCAATGAAAGTCAGGTTTTCAACATTATTGTGTTCCTTTAAAACCCCTTACGGTTTTCATTTATCGTCCACTAAAGTAATAAATGTTATCAATTACTCCAGAAAGGTTAGCTAATGCTAATACAAACCGTCTATGTTAGACAATAAATTTTTTAACAATGATACACTTAAGAGAAGTAGAGAACGCTAGTGGAACTAGAACTTCTTCTGGTTGGGGGTTAAGTATGATTGTAAAAATCGTTAGGTGCTAATCGGATGGTAGGGTTCTAGTTAGGGACTAATTGGGATTAATAGAGATTAATAAGATTGAAATATTATATGTTAATTTTCAAATATATATACATATATATATATATATACATATATATACATATATGTATATTATATATAGGGGAGGGTTTAAATGAGAATCATTTTTTTATGAGAACTCTAGAAACCAATCTTAGTCATACATTTTTTATCACATGCAAATCATATGTTATTTCTTTTTTTTAACCTTCGTAACTTTTTTCACGACATCATTTTTTCAAAAAAATTTCATCATAAAATTTAGTATTTTTTTTATCTTTCCAACGCCTACCATATTGATATACTTTTCTAAAAAAATCGTACATCCGTTGTTTACATATGTGTAAATCTAGTTATACACATGTGTAGTACTGGATTTACACATGTGTAAATTTGATATTACACATATGTAAAACGAATTTCGTTAAAAAAACGGGATTTTTTTTATTTTTTATAAATTTTTTTATATTTTTTTATGAAAGAGGGAAAGTTGAGGAACATTATTTGTGTTTTTTATATATTTATAAGTTTTTTAAATATGTTTTTGTTAATTACAATTTTGCGATTAAAAATTAGTGGTTGAGATTGGTTTCTAGAGTTCTTACAAAAAAATTAATTCTCATTTGATCTCTCCCCTATATATATATATATATATATGTATATAATTTCAATTTTGACTATTTTTTACCGATTATCTCTTATTTTTGTTGATTTTTGATCAAATTTGACAAATTTGATTAATTTTCTCTAACTTTTGGCGGATTTTAACTTTTTAACCTATTAATTGAGCAGAATCGAATCTACGGGTGACTAATTACCGATTAAACTGTCCGCTGATTTTTATTCCTACAATTTAAATTCCATCTCATTTTTTCTTAGCAAAACTTCAGTATCATAAATAAGTTTCTAATAAACTCCAGATTTTATAAAAAAGAAAATAACTTTTGTGAAAGGTTAAAAAGCATTGGTAGATGTGCACTCACCTTCCACCTCTAAATAATACGTGACATTAAATTTTGTAAGGTGTGATTCGTCTTTATTATTCATGCAATACTATTTTTTTAAATAATATTCATGACTATGTCTCTCATTTGTTTTAATATTTTAGTCTCGTGTGTGAAAGTGTTCTTAAGTTGAGTATGATTCTACTTTTAATGATCATGAACAAACATAAAATATTATAACTTTTTTTGCAGGACAAGATTTATTGATAAAACTATAAAATACAAAGAAGTAACAATAAGCTAGTTCCATACAAATTGGACACCAAAAAGGCAAAAACAACATAAGCCACAAAACTCCAGTGATGCAAATTATGTTGAATTGTAACCAATTCTCCAACTCTAAACATTGAAAGTTTCCTTGTATATATATTATTAAAAGATAAAAACACCTTCAAGTCTATAGATAGATCTTCACGACACCGAGCTTTTGTTGTTCACATGAATGCATGTCCACTTCCGCTTGCATTCGTGGAAAACTTTAACCGCACGTCTCCACAACCGAATGTCTTCCTTCTTGTACCTCCACAATCACTTGATTAGTAACCCCCAATTCAAATCTTCCAAGTTTCCTAAGCCAATGCCTCCACATTCCTTGCTATCCCAATTTGACCAATCCAATTTTCTTTTTTTCTTTTTTCCGCATCACCAACGTTACTTAAAAGAAACTTGAATATTGAATCGTTGGTGTGACTCCTGTGGGTTTTGTTACTTAAATATTGAATCGTTTTGGTTGCAGTCAGATACTGAATCAAATAATCAAGTTTCAGTCAAATGCATACCTAGTCAGAACTTTTAACTGAGTCAGTTTTTAACTCAGTCAGATCTTACTCAGTAAGTGTAATCAAACAACCTCTAATCCTCCCTCCAATTGAGATAGAAAACACCTTCCATTTATAAAGTTTAAATTCAAAAGGTTTATTACAAGTTGTTAGTTTTTTGTTAATTTCATATTGGCTCCAACCATTAATTAATCCGAGGTATTTATAATCATTTTAGTTACAAAATCTGAATTTAAAACGGTAATAAACATATAAAAGCAGAGCATAAAAAGAAGACAGATTATTATTTAATCAAGTCATTTAACCTTTACAAAACTACATTACATTTAAAAAAACCAAAAGAAACATTATGAAAGAGCGTGCCAACCACGCGTGTAAAAAGTATGCAAATCGAAAGATGCCTCGACAGAGATTTTTTTCACGCTTATCAAAAGGTTATATGAACAACAAGTAAATAAAGTTGTAAAAGCGATACACACTTACCTTGAATAGACTCAAGAATGTTTGCCTTTTGATTCTTCAAGCTGTCATTTTTAATCTTTAATGTCGTTCATCCACACACAATGTCCCTCAAACTCCAATGATTTGTCGTAATTTCGTCTCATCTTTGTTTGTAGCTTCTGAAAGATGAAAACCCTCGTCTTTTGTTCTTGAATTTAGCGTCTTTTGTGCTCAAATCAATGGGAACAAGATGGGGTTCTGTGAATTTGTTGTGGGTGTAGGTTATTTCGTTTCTGAAAGATGAAAGATTGAAGACGTACCCTTGTTTTTTGCTCTTGAATTTCGGTTTCTTTTTGGGGGATTTGAAGGCGATTTCATCTTCAATTCAATGGAAACAAGATGGGATTTTTGGGAAAAGGGTTGTAGAACATCTGAATCAAGGTTTTTGCTTCTGTTCTTGCTGTTTCTCCTCTCTTTCTCAACGATTTCGTCTTCTGTTGGTAATGAAGATAATGTGTTCGACGAAATTCCTCTGAACATTCAAGACAGAGCTTCACTTCTTCTGTTCAAGTCACAGGTTCGTGACCCGGGTCAGAGGCTGATATGGGTCGGGTCAGGGTGTTCAAACTGGACCGGGGTCAGTTGCTCCAGATGGAATGGTAGGGTTCTTGCAGTTAACCTCACTGGGTTCAACTTATGGGGTCAGCTTCATTTGAGCTTGTGTAAGCTATCTTATCTTGAAACCCTAAATTTGTCTCATAATAATCTTGATGGCCCTGTTCCACCATGTTTTGGTTCATTTAGGAGTTTGAAAACTTTGGATCTTAGTCATAACATGTTTAGTGGTGTTATTCCTGATTCACTCATGAAATTGAGTAGGTTAACTCGACTTGATTTTAGCCACAATTTGTTTGATGAAATGATTCCTTATTGGATTGGTAATTCCTCATTGAAGATGCAAAGGCTAGAATTGGGGTATAATTCGTTTCGAGGGGAGATACCAGAGAGTTTGTTGTACTTAAAATCACTCAAATTTTTGGATTTGTCTCATAATAATCTATCTGGTAACCTCCCTGATTTTGGTCAATCATTAGAGCATCTTAATCTTGAGTCGAATTCGTTTTCGGGTACCTTAAAGTGCTTGTCATCGTCAGTTGACTCGCTTTCTTTGCTGAATTTAGCCAAAAACTCTCTTGAAGGGGGGATTCCCACTTGTGTTTCTTCGCTGCGAGCATTGACACATCTTAATTTGTCTTCCAATCAGTTAAGCTATGAAATTTCTCCAAGATTCGTGTTTTCCAACAGATTGGTTGTCATGGACTTGAGTTACAATCAGTTGTCGGGTTATCTTCCTAAAAAGATTCTTGAATCATCAGAAAAATCTGGTCTTGTTGTTTTAGACCTTTCACACAATCAGTTCTCTGGTGTTATCCCATTAGATTTTACAGATTTGAAAAGCTTACAAGCTTTGTTTCTGTCGCACAATCTTCTTACGGGTGAAATCCCATCGCGAATTGGGAATTTAACGTATCTTCAAGTGATTGATTTATCTCATAATTCATTATCTGGTTCAATCCCATTAAACTTCGTCGGTTGCTTTCAACTACTGGCTTTAATTCTCAACAACAATAATCTTTCTGGTGAAATCCAACCAGAGCTTGATGCATTGGATAGTTTAAAGATTCTTGATGTCAGCAACAACAAGATTTCTGGTCAAATCCCGTTGACTTTAGCAGGATGTAAATCGTTAGAGGTTGTAGATTTGAGCTATAACAATCTCTCGGGGCCTCTGAATGATGCATTGACGAAATGGTCAAACCTCAGATATCTTTCTCTTGGACACAACAAATTCAACGGGCCTCTCGCAAGTTGGATTTTCATGTTTGAAGCGATCCAAACAATCGATCTGTCTGGCAATATGTTCTCGGGCAACATCCCTGATGGTATTTTTAATGTTAGTTTGCATTTTAACAATGGTAACTTTAATAAAGAAACCCCTAAAGTGCCATTGTTAGATAGTAAACTATCTGTGGTTATGAGTGATGATCTGCATCTGAACTACAACTTATCATCAACAGTTATGATTGATCTATCAGACAACACGTTACACGGTCATATCCCAGACGGGCTCTTTAGTTTACATGGCCTGGAGTACCTAAACTTGTCACACAACTTTCTTGATGGTCAAATTCCGGCGAATTTACAGTCAATGTGGAGCTTAAAGATTCTTGATTTATCTCATAACTCATTATCGGGTCAAGTCCCTGAAAGCTTATCCAGTCTTGGGAATTTGACCCATTTGAATCTTTCTTTCAATTATTTTTCTGGGATTGTTAACAAGACAAAAGGGAATTGGAGATTTTCGGGTGCATTTGCAGGAAACCCGAATTTATGTGTGGAGTCTTCTGGTTCTGGTGATGGTTGTGGGACAAAATCCCGACCCGTTGAGCCAGAACGGGCTTTTGAAGAGGGTAAAGAAGACGGGCCGATCTCAGTATGGGTGTTGTCGGTTAGCGCCTGTGTAATTATTTATGTTGTTGGTATGGTGTTGTTTTGTTCGTCTCGAACTAGGAACTTTATGTTTGGGGCGAAAGATTAGGGATGTTTAAATGTAGAGACTTTAGGTTACGACTTACGATTGTACAGATGATGAATTTTCCTAACGGATACTACAAATGCCATCTATTGTTAACATTTATGTTGTTTTATAACCACTGGAACCGTTATATCCCGTGAAAGCTAGATTCGAACATTATATCTACCGAAAGCGTGATTCAAACACTAGAACGGACTCAAACAACCTGATTGTAGAAATGAATTTGAAACCATAATTGGGTTTGTAGTAATGAATTTGAAAGTCGATTTTACTCTTCGGATATAGGGAATATATTTGAAATTTTATGTTAGACTCGTATATTATACGAGTTTAATAATTACAATTATTATACATTAGTATCAACGCAAATAAAAAAATAAAATCCGTAGATGATAACTAGATCTTGTCTAAAATAATAGATATTTAATTAAAAATCCATTTCTATAATATAATACAGAAGAGTTAAATCACATGTAGAATTGAATTAAGGAGAAAAGAAAACAATATTAAAAATGGGCGGGAAAAACAAAAATGGACCTTATAAGAATTCATCACGTGTATGGATTTTCATTTATTAGAATAAGAATTGCTTCTAATAATAACAAAGTTTCATTATTTTATACCAAAACGGTTGAATAATGTCTTTTAGGAAAACCACTTAAGTTTTAATATTATATTTATTTTGTGAAATTGTTTTATAAATATTGGTTTTAACTTGAATCAAATATATATAAATCTGGTTAATTTTTAGTGATTATGTTTTTAAGTTTAGCTTATATAAGAGGCAACTAAAAAATAGCCAAATAGCACGGTCATAAAATTTGACATAACCTGCAAACGATTATTTCATCTTATCTTTAATACGGTCGCTAAAAATTCAAGAAGGCATAAATTTGACATAACCTATAAACAGTTGTTTTAACTTATGCTCAAATGATCTTTTAGCCTGCAAACATTCATTTTGCATATTTTTGTTAAATCGTTTGGAGGTGGTTTGCAATTGATGGTGGTGGCATGACTATAGTTAGCGATTTGAATGAAATGAAAACAATTAAAGGTTAATTTTTCGAATAACAATTCTTTTACATTCTACTTACACATAATCAACCTTACACTTACAAAAAATTATATACAGATTATTTTTATAGAGAAGTATCACACAATCACAAATTCATAAAAACACTTTTAATTGTTCGTTTTTATTAATACTAGACAATTCCCAAAAATTCGAAAATATCGTATTGGAATATGTGCAAGTTGTGTATGTGAAGCAATCTAGTGGGTTGACTACTTCTGGATGCCAAATGAAAGTGTTTGGATTACTCTTTTTAGGAGCAATAGCATCCATTTATGCTGTTTCGATAAACATGAATCAATTCTTATTCTTATAAGATGTTTATAAACTCTTGTTTATAATAGTCATGCGATTGAAAAATATAAAATATCATAATAAAAGTAACCAATTATTTATCTTTTCCATTAAAGATGCATATCCATGTGCATCCTTTATTTATTTATTTATAAATTTTGTTAAACGTGTTTACACACGATCAATCCGAGTGAGTTTAAGATAATTAACTCAAGTAACCAAAAATTAATAACTTAGCTTGGGTTAGGTTAGGTTAGGTATGGGAAAGTGTTTGATAATCTTAGTCATACATCCGATTATAAAACAACATCCGACACTCTTTGGGAGTATATGTTAACCATCGGATTACAAGTATATTTATAGGTACTGGATATACCCGTTTATAATCTTTTGTGTTTAAAATTACCTATTGGGGCGCCTAATACCAAAAACCCAATCTTTAAATCATTTTAAAAAATCTAAAATATACAGCTACATTTATAATCACTCTATAATTTTAATAACATAAGTTTCTAATAATACAATATTTTTATATTTCTAAAATTATATAAATTTTTTACGTGCGGTAAATAAGTCAGATTGTAATATATCAGAGTCGGCCAATGTTTTTCCCAGATAAAAACCATTGTAGGAGCTAGCTTTTTATGTAAATTTCTGATGTCTTTTCTATATAGAAGATGCTAGTATTATAGCATAACTTATCTCATCATTGAACATAAATTGGTAAACATATGATATATTTGAAACTATATGCGTTTGGGGGAGTTAAAAAGAATGTAGTTTGGTCAAATTAATTACTATTGCAGTTATATCTCAGCCCATTATTACTACTGCAAGCCTCAGATCAACAACCCTCGTTGATTTTGAGATAAAGAAAGAGAAAGATAAAAATAAACTGGGACCAAATGGAGTGTTATGTTGCTACAAAACTGGTTAGTTCATCTTTGTAAATCATAGTCATTATCAATTTATCATAATCATCTTATTCATCGTCATCTTTTAAATATATAAATAGTTTAATTCAATAACAAACATGTTTATGTGGTACTAGTTTTCGTAACATGTGTATTACATGAATTAAATAAATAGAATATTAAATAAAATGAAAATTTATTATTTTAAAATGCTATTTTAAGATAATATAAAATTATAATTAGGTATGATTAAGGACTATAAATATTAAATAATAAAAACACTGATCTCAACTTTTAAACTTCTTCTATTTTTACCAAAAGAATAAACATTTTACTTCAAAACAAATCGCTTCATTTTAAAGTATTTCCTTCTTACAACTCTTAAGTTATAATTATTTTTAGTTTATAAAATGTTTGTTTTTTTGAAAACACTAACTTTTAAAAAAAATTGTATTTTTAAAAAAGTTTGATTGTTTTAGAAAAATTTCTTACTTATAAAAGTTTGTTTTCTTAGAAATAATATAAATAAAAGAAATTTTCTTAATTTATCAAAAACTATTTATAATCTAAAAAAGAATTAAAATATAATATTTTTGGTATTTAGTGTAATTATTTTATAGGAGAAAGAAACGAAATTTTTTTGATGAGAATGAATGTAATGTTATCACATTTTCCTCATAGTTAAATTTGTTTTGAATAGAAATATTATATCTAATATGTGATCTTGTTTATTTTGTACTTGTAAAATATTGGTTGATTGAGCTTAATGGTCTTAGAAGATTATTGCTATTATTTGGGTTTAGAATACATCATGGGCCGAACCTGTTTTTAATACGAGTACATGGAGTATCTTGAAAAATGGAGTAGCTTGCTTTGGGTCCATGCTATTTGAACATCATATAAAAAGAAGAGAGAGCTGAGAAAGTGTTAAAATACACAACTCTTATTGTCATCGTTTTTATCTTCTTTATCTAGAGTTTAACTTTTATGATAGTCTGTTCATTCTCTTGCATACCATTAGCTCAACAATCTGTGTATTTGGTCTATCATGCTGATGACTTAAGTCTAGTTCTTGTTTAATTGATCGCATTATCTTATGTTTGTTCGTGTTATTGTTCTTGTCTGATTCTTGGATGTAAGCACATTTGATTTGAGTTCGGGTTTTATACAAGTTGGAATTCAGGTTTCGTGATAAAAGTTATATCTAGCTTGGTGAGGCAAATCAGGGGACGGTGAAGTGCGAGTGATGTATCTTGTGCTTCTAAAACAAAAGTATATCTAATGAGAGCATGTGTCGCAATAGTTTAATTGTGCCCCATGTTTGTTTTTGATGATTGTTAGTACATGCTAATAATTTTTAGCAATTATCATGTCCTAGCATAATTTCTAATTTTACTTTTGTTATGTCGTTTTATTGTAGATTCAGACCACAGAAGATGAAATAATCAACAATTGCATTGGCTTACTCTGTTGTTTGTGTTGGTTTGGTATATATACCACTTGAAAGAAAAATATTGTGTTGTTTATGTTTTTGTGTTGTTTTTGTTATTTTAGATTATTAAATCTCAAAATCTGTTTTTATCGTGTGTTATTTCTTTAATATTGTGTTGTTTTATCATATCATTGTGTGTTCAGCATTAGTTTTTGACTGTTTATTATGTGTTGTTTTATTAATTATATGTATTTATATGGTTAAAAAATATAATTTTGCATAGTATTGGTTTTTAAAGAAATCTATAATAATATTATACTTAATTTAAAGTTAAAAATGCTATATTTTGTGGTGTATTTTTTCATGTTAATATTGTGTAAAAGGTAATAAATGTTTAAAAAAAAGTAAAGAAAATTAGAAAAAACCAACATTCATAGATTTTCCAATAGTAACCTCCGGTCCTTGATCTCACACTTAAACGTTAACCATTAAAACTAGTGTTAAGACCCCTGCGTTGCAGCGGATGGTGTAAAACTGTACGAAGTAGCACCAATGACACACATCACTGATGGTGTCCACCAACATCGAAAAAACTCATATTAAAAAAAAAATAAAAAACAGAAAAAATAAAACCGAAACTAAGAAGTCTAGTTTTCCCACGTGTTTGGTGGGAATTTTGTCGTTTTTCTTCATACTATGTTGCCTTAGTGTCTTCAATATCGTTATGGCTTGTCAAAAACCATATAATCGAATACCAAAAGGCGAAATCTTTAAATCGTCCCAGTATCATTAAATCACAACAAAAATACAAAAACCACCCTTTAAAACCAAAAAACCGCACAAAAAATATCAAAACTACCCAATAAAATATCAAAACCGCCCAATAAAATACCAAATCCAACCAACCACCCTAAGAAATACAAAAAAAAACCGCCCAAAAAGATGCAACCAAACCGCTCAAAATGATGAGTACAACCAAATTATATACAATGTACAACCCATATGCATTACAAATTTTTTATACAGGAACCATCTTTTGTATACATCATATTGTAGTAATTTTAAAATAAATGATCGAATATAAGTTATTCAAAAGTTTATGAATATACAAATATCTAACTAACAAATCATTTGGTTTATATATTGACAAAATACAAAACCATTGTATATTAGAGGGTAGGTTAAAGAAGTCAACTATTAGATATTGAAATCGTGGGGAGCAATCTCTGATAAACAAATGCATCATCATTCTTTCTTGCAGGCCATTTAAGTTGTATATATTGCACAAATTTATACTCATATAGTTATAGCTATGATCATCAACATTTTGGCATGTTTATATAGGTTCTAAAAATGAAATACCACGATATATACGCTCGAAGCTTCAGTCAACACGACCGCAAACGATTTGGATATGGTGCATTGACAA
This sequence comes from Flaveria trinervia, assembly GCA_025506515.1. Taxonomy (NCBI): domain Eukaryota; kingdom Viridiplantae; phylum Streptophyta; class Magnoliopsida; order Asterales; family Asteraceae; genus Flaveria; species Flaveria trinervia. The sequence goes on along the minus strand of CM046442.1, from coordinate 123,454,547 downwards.
ATTGTTTAGTAATCGTATGCTGCTTTTTTGTCATGTTCAAGTCCTACCCCGGACCTCCATATTGTAAGTTGTTGTAAATGTAGTGATACTTTACATTTTGATATTTTTCCATGTTGGGAAGTTTATGGTTTCATAGGTGCAACGCATGATGTGTGCACACTCGAGTGTGAGCACGTACACACGAGCGTGCATACAATATATAAAGTTTGATACTTTTAGCTGTTAAAAATGATTAACGTCGTAGAAAACTAACTTGCTTTATCATTTTCATGAAAAAGACTCTAGGTCTAATTTTGACATATTAGATTTTATAACTTGTTTATGTATTTATGTGATAATTTTGATGTATTTATGTGATAATTTTGACATAACTTGTTGATAGTAAGGCTTTTTAGTGAGTTAAAAGTTGGACTATCACTTCATTAAATCTAACCATTTTAAATAGAAACTATAAACACACATCACCTTATATAACCAAAAAGTATATTAACATTTTTTGACATTTAATTAAATCTTGACCCGTTTAAGAAGTAAATGGTTTTTTTTAAATCACAAATACGTGAATAGTAAACAAGTTTGAGACCTGAGTGTATTTTACTCTTTTAGAATAACATGAGAAGTGTACTAATTTTTAATATGGTTTGATTTCATGATCGTTTTCTTTTGATATGATTTCTCTTGCTCTTTGTAGCACAATTGAGATTGATGATACTCGAGGAGCTCAAATCGGTGATAGTTACGGACACAATAACCGTTCGACCATGTAAGTATAAAGGCTGTTATAAAGTTTAAAGTTGAAAAGTTTTTTCAAAATTTTTAGCATAATATAAGTAACAAATTTTTATGTTTGTTAAGTAGATAATTTTAACCAGTCGTAAACTTAGAATGAATCATCAACTCCTTTTGTGATTTTTATGATAGTCATAATATTTGTGATTTTATATTTTTCTAACCAAAGAGTAATATAATGGAAAAAGTATTTATTAAATAAAAAACATAATAGTATTTATATTTCAGAGCTGCATATATTACGAGAACGCGAGAATCAATTTAAATCATTCACTTATTTTTATAAATAAAATGAAAAATGCATAGTTATAAGAATATTAATCAGCTTTAGCCTTTAAGATCAATTTATTTGTTTTCTCCTCTCCCCTTTTTACTATTTGTATTAGGTTTCATATACATGTGTAGTGTAGATCATAGAATTATACTAAACTTAGTATTTGAATACATAAAGTAAATGATTTTAAGAGATAAGATCATTTAAGAACTAGTAAATATTTTAAAATCTATAAAAAAATAATATAAATAGGTTATATATTTTAAATTTATATTTTTATATACAGTTATGTATGTTTATATACATTAAAAATCATAAAACTAAAATTAAATCTTATTTGTTTGCATATGCATTTAAAATTCCTTTTCATTTAGCTACATATGTTTAGATAGTATAACATACGTATAACTTACACATGTGTAATTAGAAATTTATTCGTTGTTTTTTGTAACTTTAAAAGAGATGGTTGAATATTATATTTTAATCATATCTTTACCTATAAGATGAACAAGTGTTGTATTGATCGAATTTTTAAAAAGATATTTTAAGTTCTCAAATTGTCATATTTTCCGGTATTTGTAACGATGAAAAGAGTTAAAATGGTTTTTAAGAAGCTATAAAGATACACTTGATTAGACACAAAAATATTCACTTATAATTATTCTCTATCATGATGAGGTCTAGATGTTGAAATAATGGAGGAAAGAAAGCTAGTTTGCAACACAATGAAACGAAGATCAGATACATGTGAGATGACCGGTGACATAAGGATTCATGGAAGTTCCTCAACCATTTTCGTGTCAATGTCGAATGGCGTAAACTCGTCATGGACGATAAAGCCATACTCGCGTAAAGGTGACAAACACGCGATGCAAAATATCACAACTTACACCATAAAAACGATACAACAAAAGTCTGATGAAACCATGCCCAAATGCACCAAAACTCACAATGTACCAGCAGTGGTCTTTTCGGTTGGCGGGTACAGCGGGAACACCTTTCACGCCTTCTCGGACACCATCATCCCGCTATACGCAACGTCTAAGAGGTTCAACCGAGAAGTACGGTTTCTTGTGGCGAATAAGAACCCTCGGTGGATCGGCAAATTCCAAGAGCTTCTAGAAAAACTATCAAAATACGAGACTGTTGACATTGATCATGAAAACGAAGTACACTGCTTTTCAAGCATGATTATCGGGCTCGAAAAAGACAACTACAAAGAGCTAAACACGGGTTCAATGAAGGACTTCACAAAGTTCCTGAGAAGTTCATACTCATTGAATCGATCTAGCGTGATAAAGCTAACCAACGAGTCCACTAAAAGGCGGCCAAGGCTCTTAATAGTTTCAAGAGTCAAAACCCGAGCTTTTACGAATGTAAAAGATGTTGTTACCGCAGCACGAGGCATGGGATTCGAGGTAATAGTGACCGAGATGAACGCTAATCTGAAAGAGATTTCGCGGCTCGTGAACTCGTGTGATGTGATGATGGGGGTTCATGGTGCGGGGCTAACCAACATGGTGTTTATGCCTGAAAATGGTGTGGTTATACAAGTCGTTCCATTAGGGAACATGGGTTGGATGGCTAAAACATTTTATGGTGATCCTGCAAAGGGTATGGGGTTAAATTATTTGGAGTACGATGTACGCGAAGTTGAGAGTACGTTAATATACCAGTATCCTGTTAACCATACGGTGTTTAAAGATCCGTATTCGATACAACGGAAAGGTTGGGAGGCTTATAGATCGGTTTATATGGATAAACAAGATGTAACGCTTGATGTTGTTAGGTTTAAAAAGACGTTGTCGAAGGCACTTGAACTACTTCATTAGTAGTAGTAACTTTTTTTGGTCATTTTGTTACAAAAAGTTACTATAACTATGACAAAAACTAAAATATATAAAAATAACATGAGTTTTGTTATGGTCTAGTCACGAGGTTAGCTAATGTCACGAGTCTACTCTTATGATTTCTCTTTTTCCTTATTTTGCTAATGGTGCATATATGATTACAATTTACAAATTCATAAATCATACTTAGAGCAATAAATTCATACTTAAGCAAGCAAACAAAGGCAAAAGGATCCGACTTTAAACGAGCCTAACTTGTTTCTATTTAGAATAATGGACTGATAAGTAATGAATATAAACGTCTAAAAATGTTCAAGGAGTTCCTTGGTATGCTATTAATTGTCATTAAAAAGTTACCTATTAATGGTTCGGCCTGTTATAGACTATATGTACCATGTTAATGATACTTCTTAATTATTTAATATTAAAGTTATATTTTAATTATTAAAAAAACTATAAATCATTAAAAGATAGAATCTCAATGACTATTAAAAAAACTACCAAACACCCCCTATATGATTCGCCCCGCTATCATACCTAAATTTTACCTTTTGAAGCATTCAACTATTTTCGTATGTTTAAACGCTTATAAATTATTTTCTTTTATTGTATACTAGGTTAGCGCTTATGTATTATATATGTGAAATAAATAAAACATATTAAAATTATTAGTTTTATTAATATTTTATTATCTAGATATATCATCAATTGGTGAAATAAAAATAATATAAGTATTTAAAAGTTATAACAAATAATGAATTAAAAATTATAACTCTATATTTAATATGTATTGATAAATTATTAAAATACTTATATTTATATTTTAGATGCTTAATAGTTTAGTTTACTTATTTACAATAATCATCGTTTAATATGAGAGAGACAAGAAAAACAAATATAATATATTTATTTTAACATATTTTAGTTAAAAAAGAAAGTCAAATTAACTGTTTTTATAATTTTTTTATTTATTATGAAAGAGATCCGGGAAAATGATTTTTTTGATATACTAGAATGATGACACGTGTCATTTGATATGCTAGAATGATGACACGTGTCTTAAGAAACCTTATTTTACTATGTTAATATCCTGTGTATTACACGGGTTAAATAAATAAGTAGTAAATAATTAGTAATAAAATAAGGGCTTTGTTGAAATCATCAGCTTTCTGCCCAATGCCACGACCATTACCCTATTAATAAAATATCTTTAATTTATGAATTACAAAACCATGCTTGAAGATAAATTATAATTATAATCACGTATAATAGCTATTTTAATTAAATAAAAAATAATTTATTTTTATTAAACTTTTGTTTTATAAAAAAACTATGGTTTTTAAAATATTTTGTTTTAAGAAAATGATTTTTTACAGAAAAGTTCGTTGTATTCTGTATTCTATAAAACTTTAATTATAATGGTGTGTTTACATAAAAAATAAGTTTTTAATTTATTAATTATATATATTTTTAATTTAAAAATGGTATAAGTAATCTTATTAGTATTTAATATTAATATTAATAATATAGAGAAATGAGTAATTTTATGTATATATTTCTTGTTTATTAAAAAACTTTAGTTTGTAATTATTATTGTTATTTTAATAAGACTATTTTAAAAAAAATCACATTTTATAATTTTTTTTAAAATTATATTTTTAAAATATTTTGTTTCAAAAGATTTAGTGTTTTTGAAAATTTCGTATTATATAAAAGTTTTATTTTTTATTGTTTCTATTTTAATAAAAAGATGCAAATTTTAATTTCCGTAATAAAATCTATTTTTAAAAAGATAGCTTTATTTTACTAAAATTAAATAAGAGAGAGAAATGTAGTAATTAATAAGATTGATTTTTAATAAGAAAAAGAAATTAGTTTGAGTATTTAAATAATATTTTTTTAGAGAAAATTATATAAGGATATGTATAAGAAGGACATGTGATAAAAAGATGGACATACGACAAAAAAATGGATTAGGAGAATGATATGTGATAAAAAAACTTCTTTTATATAAATTTATAGATTATAGGTTATAGATTTGATTCAAATAATTTATGCATTTATTTCGTCAATCAATTTCATTTCTAGGTACTTCGATCTATTTCCATAAACAGAGAAATTACACGTGTAGATTTTTTCTTTATTAAGTTAGGTGCTTACAATATTCTGGCTCGGCTAGTGATTGTACTGTTTTTTCTTGTTTAATATTATGACACCTTTAATAAAAGTATATAAACCAAAACAAAATTTAAAATACAAAAAGACTTTGAAATCGGTGCAACTATCCCAATCCATCGGATAACCTTTAAAAATCAATCCACTGAATTCAAATACCTAAATTTAGAATATATATAGAATAGACAAAATGTATAGTGGGTCGTATTTAGTAATCCACTATACACATATTACTCCCCACTAGTTTTTCATTATAATTTAGTTAAGATAATATGTTTAACGCAATCTATAACTTATATGATTTCATTAGTTAGCAGAATATAAATAAAGTTTGGTAAAGGTTCTCTACTAAAAAGGTCTAGCAACTAAGACAAACTTTAAACATCAATCTAGTACACAAACAAAAATGTAGAAATAAATCGTTTATCGGGCACCGTCCAATTATAAATCAACACCCCATATTTTTATACGGGTCATATAGCACTATACACGTCATATAGATAGGTCGTATAGCGAGGCGTATAACCCCTCTGACAGCCTTCTGAATTTTATCTGGTAATCTATGTCGAAATTTGTTATATGCATCATATAATCCTATATGTGTCGTATAGGGGTCATATATAACTATATGAGAGGTATAACACTCTGACAGCACTCTGACTACTCTCTGCCTTTTTTTTGCTTTTAGTGTTATCGACTATATACACGAAGAATAGTGCTATATGAAACATATAACGGTGTTGATTTATAATATAAGATGTTTTTATACTAAAGATATATTATAAATAAGACAAAAAATACGGGGGTAGTCTGCAATTATCTCCAACTTATCAAAAAAGCCTATTTTGGGCGGACAGTAAACAAATGTTTTTTTCAGCTTAAACTTCTTTCCCACTGCAAAATTCATCAAACTCAATGCTCCATTTTTAATATCAAAATCACAAGTGATCCACCAAATTTCACCACTGAAATTCATACAACCACCATCCCCAAATCCACCATCTTCTTAATCCAAACCCCTTTCAATTGATTTCAATACCAATGGCAACAGTCACCAGCAGCTGTTCTTTACTCCCTCAGTTCAACACAACCGATTTTCCATCTTCAAGCGGTTCAAAACCCCATCGATTCACTTCAATTCCACCAACACGACGAATCAGGTAACTTAATTCGAGTCTGATTGTGCAATTTAGTTGATTAATCACTGTTTGTGATTAATTTGTTGAGAAATTTAGTTGATTAATCGGTGTTTGGGGTTGATTTGTTGAATTGGGTATGAAATTGTTGTGAAATTGATGTGGGATTGTTGCAGATGTGAATCAGTGAGTACTGATGAGAAGAGGAGTAAGAGTAGAAATGTGTTGGATAATGCAAGCAATTTGCTGACGAATTTTTTGAGTGGTGGGAGTATTGGATCCATGCCTGTTGCTGAAGGTGCTGTTTCTGATTTGTTTGGGAAACCACTTTTCTTCTCTTTGTATGATTGGTTCATAGAGGTACTACTCATTTCTTACATATGGATTTTAGAGGTGCTAGTTCTTTTAGAACCAGTATTATGTTAAGAACCGTGAGAATCGCGTTTACACAAAATCTAACTGTACCATATTTCTTGAAAAATAAATTTCAAACATTTATAAGACACGTGTATTCTGTTCAATTTATATAATAAATAGTATACGGGTTAAGGCGGTTCTCACAGTTTTCAAAATATTATCTTTGAAGGAAACAAACGCCACTCTACATGTATAAATATACACATACAATCATACATGTACATATATGACACATTTATATCTTGAAAATTATGATCTTTGTTTATATTTATAAGTTGAATGCTATTAGTGCTTGTATGAGCATCATGAAATTAGGTAACAGTACTGTGCAGATTACTATTGCATTGGATTTATTTGTAGCAAAATAATGGACAGTGGTTGGAGTTTGATTAATTATGATTTTTATGAAGTGTAGTGTATAGTTTTGCATTTGTTGGTAGTTACTGATCTTGATATCTCAATGATGGTTTATTGAACAGCATGGATCGGTTTATAAACTTGCCTTTGGTCCGAAAGCATTTGTAGTTGTATCAGATCCTATAGTCGCCCGGCATATTCTTCGTGAAAATGCATTTTCGTATGATAAGGTATGCTTTAAAGTTATTACATTTTTTAGTCCCTCCATGTTGAAATTTCTTCAATGCATAATCCCTAGTTTGTAAGTACATGCATAGTTGCATACAAGTGATGTAAACATCATGTAAAGGTGACAATGTGATGGAATAATGAAAATTGAGTGACGAGAGGGGAGAGGAACACACAAATATGATGATGCACAAATTAAGGATATAGGAGAAAGCTTTGCTATTCAATGGTGACAAAAGGAATTACAGACACTCCAGAGCCTTGCTCTCTCTCCACACTAAACAGTGGGAGCCACACAAATCTTAACAAACTCACGCATATCCTATTCTTCTTTATTTCTACTATATATAATAACTAATACCTAACAAATCTTTAGCCACTTTGAGAGTTTACATTCTTACCCCTCCTAGAATAAACTAATAACTCTTTAGAGGACCCCCTATTTAGAGGATTTGCATCATTACTCCCCTCTGCAACAACAGTCTTGTCCTCAAGACTGACATCCTTAAATTGACCCGTAACCACGAAGAGTCTTCCCATGTTGCCTCATCCGGAGATTAACCATTCCACTGTATCAGCCATTGTTCTTTTGAATCCGATTCTTGTTTGATGAACTGTTTCGAGAGGATGGCGGTTGGTAACAATAGTGGGGAGTCGGTCATGTCCAACTCAGGAGGAAGAACTGGTTCGACGGGGCCTGAAATTGCTTTTTTAAGGAGAGAAACATGAAAAACTGGGTGAATCTTAGAATTCTCCGGAAGTTGGAGTTATATGCCACCGGTCCCACCTTGGCAATTATCTGAAAGGGACTGAAAAACTTGGCAGCTAACTTCTGGTGGATATGGTTAACGACTGATAGCTGTCTATATGGCTTGAGCTTCACATAGACCCATTCACCGATAGCAAATTGAACATCCCTACGTTTCTTGTCCGTTTGTAGTTTCATTGATCCTTGAGCCGTGGTGAGGTGGAACTTCAGTTGTTTCAAGGCTTCATTCCAGTCCTGTAAATCTCGAGCCACAGATTCAACCCGAACTTCCCTTGGCATAAATTGAAATATCGACGGAGGGCGACGGCCGTACACGGTTTTGAATGGTGTAGTCCTAGTGGACACGTGGAAGGTGGTATTATACCAAAATTCTGCCCGGGGAACCCAGTTAATCCATGTCTTAGGTTGGTCTACCGCAAAACACCGCAAGTAAGTTTCTAAACAGCGATTGATCACCGCTGTTTGGCGATCTGTCTTCGGGTGATATGCTGAACTCATTTGAAGTTTGGTGCCCATGGAGTGAAAAAGTTCTTGCCAGAACTTACTAAGAAAAAGTGGATCCCGATCACTGATAATAGACTTAGGTATTCCATGTAAACGAATGATTTCTTTAACAAACACATCGGCCACGGATTTAGCGGTGTACGGATGTTTAAGGGGAATGAAATGAGCGTATTTGGACAACCGATCCACCACGACGAATATGATCGTAAATCCTCGTGAAGGTGGTAACCCGGTGATAAAATCCATAGAGAGTTCTTCCCATACTGCTGATGGTATTGCCAAAGGTTGTAAGAGTCCCCCTGGAACCCCTCAACTAGCTTTGCATCTCTGACAAATATCACATGCACGAATTAGTTGCTTAATGGACGACGTCATACCTGGCCAATATAAATTGGCTGCCAACCGTCGATATGTGCGATAAAAACCCGAATGACCCCAGTAGCGGAAATTGAAATTCATGAAAAAGGATTGGAATGAATTTCGAGGTCCGGGGAATCACTAGTCGATTGCGGTAGAACAAGATGCCACCCTTAACGGTATAGCCCCGATGATTATCCGGATTTGAAAGGCATTGTTGAGTCAAAGAATTGATAGTGGAATCGTGTTTGGCTTCGTCCAACAGTTGAGATCCCTGCGGACAAGAACGAGTATGGAGAAGAGTACCCACCTCAGGCTTGCGGGAGAGAGCGTCCGCAGCTCGGTTTTCTCGCCCCGTTTTATAAACGATCTCAAAATCATATCCGAGTAGTTTAACTACCCAATTTTGTTGATCCGGAGAGGAAACACGTTGTTGTAGCAGAAATTTCAAGCTTTTCTGGTCGGTACGAACCACAAACTTAGTTCCCAAAAGGTACGGTCGCCAATGTTGCACCGCTAAGACCAATGCCATAAGTTCACGTTCATAAGCTGATTTTGCTAATGTTCCCTCACTTAAAACTTTACTGAAATAGGCTAAGGGTCGGTTATGCTGCATTAAAACAACACCAATGCCACACCTCGATGCATCGCATTCCACTATATATGGCGATGAAAAATCCAGGAGAGCTAAAACTGGAGCAGACACGAGAGCTTGTTTTAACTGGAGAAAGGCCTCTTGTGCTACGGAGCTCCAATGAAATCCGTCCTTCTTGGTGAGGTCTGTAAGTGGCCTGGCAATGGCGCCGTAATTCATTAAAATTTTACGGTAATACCCAGTCAACCCCAAGAATCCCCGTAACTCCCGAACAGACTTTGGTACCGGCCAATCCACCACCGCACTAACTTTCTTTGGATCCATAGATACTCCTGGCCGTCTAATATATGCCCCAAATACTCAATCGACTGTTGGCCAAAACTACATTTTTGAGGATTGACTTTAAGTTGATGAGAAGACAAAATCTGAAAAACCTCTGAAAGGTCGTGTAAATGAGCCTGCCAAGATGGGCTGTAAACCAGTATATCATCAAAGAAGATCACGACTTTGGAACGGAGAAGAGAACGAAATATGTCATTCATAATTGCCTGAAAAGTCACCGGGGCGTTCATGAGACCGAAAGGCATAACTAAATATTCATAATGGCCATCGTGCATGTGAAATGCGGTTTTGTGTATGCTATCCGGATGCATTCGAATCTGATTATAGCCCGATTTCATATCCAATTTGGAGAAGAACCACGATCCACGTAATTCTTCAATGAGTTCGTCAACCACGGGAATTGGGTATTTGTCTGGGATCGTGACACGATTTAATGCGCGGTAGTCCACGCACATTCGCCAAGAATTGTCTTTCTTTCGAACCAGGATGACAGGGCTCGAGTAAGCACTCTTGCTCGGTCGAATCAAACTCAGTGCTAATAGTTCACGAACTTGGCGTTCAATTTCGGCTTTCTGGATATGAGGATAACGATACGGCCGGACACAAACAGGTTCTGTTGTGACAACACAATCCAGTGATCCTGAGGACGGGCCGGAGGAAGGATTGAGAGAGGGTGAAACACATCGGCAACAGAGGAGAGAATACTCATTAATTCTGACTATTGTGAAGGTGACAGGTGTGTGTGGGTAAAGAAGAAGGATAAAGGGCGACTCCTTGAGATGCCGAAGAACCGACCAACACATCTGTATCTAAGGACAACCATTGATGAAAGGCAGTAGGAGCCTGTTGATGCATCCTGACTCCATGTAATTGCACCTCTTTCCCCTTATGCACAAAACACATCCAAGAATTCTGCCAATCATGCACCACCTCCCCAAGAGACTGTAGCCATTCCAACCCCAATATGAAGTCCAATGACCCAGTGTCAAAGACCAGGGCGTTGACCTGAAAAGAACATGACCCCACAACCACCGGAATATCAATACATTTTCGATGACCACTACCACATGACCATCACCCAACTTAATCCGAATACCACTGAAAGAGGTGGAAGTTAGCCCTAGTGCCACTACCAATCGACGAGAAATAAAATTGTGAGATGCACCGCTATCCACCAACATGCAAACCGGAATACCCTCAAGGCTACCTTCCAGTTTCATCGTATTAGCAAACCCGAAAGTGGCTAAAACACCAGTAAATTCCAAAACATTACATGTGCCCAACTCAGGAGTGGCATTTGTGTCCTCGTCCAACGACAGGGTGGACTCTAGAAGCAATTGATCGCCCGTTGGTAAGTCAAGTTCATCGTCTCCAAGAAGCAGAACTCGAAGCTTTCCTTCTGGACACTTATGCGTCGGTCCGTATTGTTGACCACAGCGAAAACGCAGACCTTTTTTGCGACGATCTTCCCACTCGGTGCGAGAGAGGGATTTCACACCGCGATCGCGGTGCATAGAAACGCCCCCATCAGCCAGAGGAGTTGCCCGCGGAATAGGTGTAAAACGAGAAGAATCCGAACGTGGGCTGAAAGTCCGAGGCCGTATTTAGAGGACAGGGATGAATTGGGCTCAGAGCGGCCCAAAGAGGAAGACCCAGTAGGGAAATCTGACGTCGGCGTACCCAACGGATTCAGATAACGAAAACGGTTCATCGACGAAGTGCCGGAATTAGGCCGGAGCATAGCTTCCACGTCTTTGGACAGATACATCGCGTCCAAGCGCGATTGGGGGTGGTGAAGGCGCACCCATCTTTTTACATCCGATTTGAGACCCGCCACAAAATATCCCAACGCTGAGATTTCGGCAATCGGGGAACGAGTGATAACAAGTATTCGAAATCGTCGATGTAATCATAGATGGAATCCGCTTGTTGAATAGTGGCCAATTGTTCATAAGGGTTTTGAATCTCTAACCCACTGAAACGTTGAAGTAATTCGGATTGCAAATCCAACCAAGAAAGGGATGAACGAACCTGAGTGATAATGGTGAACCAATGTTGTGCAACCCCGATCATGCTCAATTGTGCTAATTGAATCCGTGAATCCTCGGGTGTTTGATTGAGATCGAAATACAGATTCGCTTTTTGAATCCATCCATGAGGATCGAATCCTGAAAATTCTGGTAGTTTCACTTTCTTAATAGCCCACGAAAGATAAGAAACACCCAGAGATGAGGTAGGCGGCAGTCCAGAGGATGAGAATCCCGCACCGGCCCCAGCAGGAGGAGGTGATCCCCCGGACACCCCAGAAGATGTACCGGAGTTCAACACCGTGTTTTTCTCCTGTTGTTTCATCCATGCGAGTATCACTTTACGGAATTCTTCCGATTCAACACGATCATCATCCAGAACCTTAAGAGATTTCGATATATCCACAACATCACTTTGAAGTTGCCGGATATGAGCCTCCTGAGCATCGAGGCGGGTGTTGGTACGAGTTTCCATCGAAACAGAGAACAAACTTCCGGCAAGTCACGGCAGGTCGGACCAATGATGGAATAATGAAAATTGAGTGACGAGAGGGGAGAGGAACACACGAATATGATGATGCACAAATTAAGGATATAGGAGAAAGCTTTGCTATTCAATGGTGACAAAAGGAATTACGGACACTCCAGAGCCTTGCTTTCTCTCCACACTAAACAGTGGGAGCCACACAAATCTTAACAAACTCATGCATATCCTATTCTTCTTTATTTCTACTATATATAATAACTAATCCCTAACAAATCTTTAGCCACTTTGATAGTTTACATTCTTACCCCTCCTAGAATAAACTAATAACTCTTTAGAGGACCCGCTATTTAGAGGATTTGCATCACAATGCAACTCATTTACTTACAAACGGTCTGATTTGGGTTATATTTTGTACCAAACATGTCAATTGGATAAATTTTGAAATCTTAAACAAAATTGAAATAGTCAACAGTCTCCCTAATTGTACTCATATGCTTATGACCTCCTAAATATTATTTTTATAGCATATTTTGTAATCATATTTGATATTTAAGATGCTAATTATTTGTAAATTTTGGTAAGTTGACAAATAAATGTGTTGGTGGGCATGTGCTTCTAATCTATAGATTTTTTCTCCTAAACCTCTTTGATCTGTTTATCCACATTTCATATTTCATATGACACTTGATATGCATCATGTAGGGAGTTCTTGCCGATATTCTGGAACCAATTATGGGAAAGGGACTAATTCCTGCTGACTTAGACACTTGGAAGCAAAGGCGAAGAGGTAAGTTTTTTAAATATTCTCTTAACAATTGAATAATTAAGATGACTACTGATGAAGCATAATAGCATATGAGTTTATATGTGTAAGTTTGATGTTTCTCTCCTATAGTCATGTCTGTCGTTTTGAACTTTTACAGTTATAGCTCCGGGGTTCCATACCTTATATTTGGAAGCCATGGTGCAAATGTTTGCCAATTGTTCTGAAAGATCCATATCAAAACTTGAGAAGCTTCTAGAAGCCGAAAACTTGCAAGGTGGGCAGGAAATTGAGTTGGATCTTGAAGCAGAATTCTCAAGTTTGGCGCTTGATATAATTGGTCTTGGAGTTTTCAATTATGACTTTGGTTCTGTAACAAAAGAATCTCCTGTCATCAAGGTCTGGTCCTATGATAGTATTATGCATTCCCTAACATGTTCTGCTTGATGAGCTAGCAATTTCAACTCATTCATATGTCAATAAAAAGTTATGTTTTATCTCTAGCGACTCAATTATGTAAGATTAGAAAATAAAGTTAACTAACAAGGAAATGATGGGAAGCCGCCTGAAGTGTCTTATCATATTATTAGAGCGTAAAAAAATATTTAAGTATCATAAATTTGTCACCCTGTTTTAGACGCTTGTTACTTCAAAAATATTGGACAAAGGGTGTTGGAAGTAAACACGATCCGTACTGAGTTCCTTCTTTAACTATTTGTATCTTGTAGAAAACTTAATTAATTTCTCGTTTCTGCTTTGTTCAGGCAGTATATGGTACCCTTTTTGAAGCCGAACATCGATCTACTTTCTACATTCCTTACTGGAAATTTCCTCCTGCTAGATGGCTGGTTCCCAGACAACGGAAATTTGCAAATGATCTCAAGATTATTAATGATTGTCTTGATAATCTTATAAAAAATGCAAAAGAGACAAGACAGGTAAAGGTTTTATTGGTATAGTTCATTGGTAATGGTTTTATTGACGTTGGATGATCAAATGGTATGCATTTGTTGTTGTAGGATTGTTTATAAATTTTAATATTTGAATTGGTAGGAAACGGATGTTGAGAAACTGCAGCAAAGGGACTACTCGAATCTCAAGGTATATAATATGTTTCACTCTATATTTAAGTAGTACTTGTTTGGATTTTTTATGGTTGTAACTTGTTTCAGGATGCCAGTCTGCTGCGTTTCTTAGTTGACATGAGGGGAGTTGATGTCGATGATCGACAAGTATGTTCTACAATTTGATTTAATTAGAGGTAGCAAGTTGGGTGGGGTGAGTAATGGGTCAAAATAGGTTCGAGTTGAAACTGGTTAAATAGACCTACAAACAAATTTTTGGCCAAAGTTTATACTTTTTACTGAATAAGTAACGTGTTAATTACTACTGAATTAACATAATTGCAAAAGTAATATAATTATTTAAATATAAACAAACTGCCGAAATTGATCGATTGATGAGAGTTTGATGATTGCAAACTGGTTGTGTTATCATATTTGTTTGAATAATCTTTTTTAAAATTTCATGAAACAGCTGAGAGATGACTTGATGACAATGCTTATTGCTGGCCATGAAACAACAGCTGCTGTTCTTACGTGGGCTGTCTTCCTTCTGGCTCAAGTATGGCACATTGATAAACATAGATATTAATTAGCAATTATTTCACATATGTATTATTTGCATATCTTAGTATCGATCTAAATACGATAACTTCTTAATGTACAAGGATATAGAGATAAATGTTTGTGGCCAAAGCTAATGTCTGATGAGCCACCATTATGCAGCATCCCAACAAAATGAAGAAAGCACAAGCTGAAATTGATGAAGTCATGTCACAGGGTGGAATAACGTTGGAGTCACTTAAAAAGCTAGAGTATGTAAAATTATTTATAGCTGAGATTTTTCGGTGATGTCTGTTGGTAATTTCTGTATCAAAGACTTCTTGAAGTTATTTTACTGATTTCCCTTGTTTTAAAAATTGTAGATACGTTAGACTAATCATTCCGAAAGTTTACGCTTGTATCCTCAACCTCCATTACTCATTAGACGTTCTCTAAAACCAGATCGATTACCAGGTAATAAGATCTTTAATCAATTTAATCTATAATATAATACCAAAGTAATAAACTTTTTTTAAGTTTCTAATGCCATGAATATCATTCAATCTAACAGGAGGTTATAAGGGTGAGAACGAAGGATATCAAATTCCAGCCGGGATAGATCTATTTATTTCAGTGAGTAATCAACTGTTACTCTTGCCATTTCTAGATTGCTAATAATATTTCAGAATATTTAAGTTTTGGTATCAAAAGATGATTCTTTCAATAAGAAGGATGGTATATAATACCAATTACAACCCAAACAATAAGGCTAAAGAAAAGGAAACAAATATTATCTAAAGAAAACAAACTAGCCTAATATTAATAAAAGATATATTAAATCAATTCCAATACTCCCCCTCAAGTTGGAGCATGGAGATCGCGAATGCCCAACTTGCCAAGAAGATACTTCAGCTGATGGGCAGCAAGTGGTTTAGTGAAGAGGTCCGCTATTTGATTCTTAGTATCAATGAAAGTGGGCTTAACTTCTCCTAACTCAACCCGTTCGCGTACGAAATAGCAATCCATTTCAACATGTTTCGTCCGTTCATGAAAAACGGGGTTAGTTGCAATATGCCGGGCTGCTTGATTGTCACAATGCAATGTGGTAGGACCAATGGATGGAGCACCTAGTTCTGTCAACAGCCAACGAACCCACAATATTTCACTAACAGTCGTTGCCATGGCTCGGTATTTTGCTTCAGCGGAAGATCGTGACACGACAGATTGCTTCTTTGATTTCCAAGAAATAGGAGCACCGCCAAAAGTAAGTAAATATCCGGTACGAGAGCGGCGAGTAGAAAGGCAACCAAGCCAATTTGAATCACAATACGTAACTAAGTCCGTACCTCCCCCTTTCGGTAACAATATGCCTTGCCCAGGTGTCGTTTTTAAATAACGCAACACTTTATGTGCAACATCCATGTGATTTCGTCGTGGGTCGGAAACAAACTGAATGAGGATATTAACAGAGTATGCAATGTCAGGTCGAGCGGCTTGAAGATAGAGTAAGCGACCAACTATTCTTCGATACAAACTTGCATCGACCTCTGGTTCGTTAGGATCATGCTCAAGTTTCAAATTTTGTTCAAATGGAAGTTGACTCGATCTGCAACCTGTGAGACCACAATCACCAAGAATGTCAAGCGTGTATTTTCTCTGACTCGGTACCAGACCTTCGGCTGTGCGAGCTACTTCGATTCCAAGAAAGTATTTTAAGGTGCCGAGATCCTTAATGCTAAAATTCTCGTTGAGGTTGTTCTTTGTTTCTTCTATTTTGACAGCATTGTTTCCTGCAATAATTACGTCATCAACGTAAATGAGGGTCGTGATAAAGGTGTCACCCTGGCGAAAGAGGAACAATGAGTGATCAGCCTTGGATTGAACATAACCAAGAGAGAGCAAAGCCTTGGTGAACTTGTGATACCAATTGCGTGATGCCTGCTTTAAACCATATAGAGATTTGCGTAGCCGGCACACCTTATTCGTTTGATCACTCGTGAATCCTTGAGGTAGTTTCATATATACCTCCTCGTCAAGATCACCGTGTAGAAATGAGTTATTCACATCGAGTTGGTGAATTAGCCAATTATTTTTAGTGGCTAAGGCAAGGAGAGTACGAACCGTCACGAGCTTAGCTACAGGGGCGAATGTTTCATGGAAGTCGATGCCTTCCATTTGCGTGTAACCCTTAGCGACAAGACGCGCCTTGTACCTCTCTATCTCGCCATTGGGTTTGTATTTGATCTTGTATACCCATTTTGAGTCGATGGCCTTCTTATCTTTTGGCAGGTCTTCAAGCGTCCAAGTTCCATTTTCTTCTAAGGCTTTGATTTCACGTCTCATGGCCTCTACCCAATTTGCATCCTGGAAGCTTGTTTAAAGGTTTTAGGCTCATCATTGGACGAGATGGCCGACAGGAAAGCTTTATGAGCATGACAAAAGTTATCGTAAGAAACGTAATTAGATAAGGGATGTACCGTCGAGGTGTCTTGATCGGAGTTGGGTGTCGGGTGTTGAAGCGACGGGGGAAGGTTAACCTCAAACTCTTGCAATCGCCTTGGAACCGACCTGTTTCTTTTCTCTCGGGTGGCAGGAGGAACCTGTGAGGTATTCTCATGCGGTTCTTGTTCGTCGATATTAAGATCGGGGGGCTCGTTACTCTGGGATTCTTCTCTCAAGGGTATGTCTTGCTCGGTAGTTATGGGTTCTTCAAAATTGGATTCTGCATGGGATTCTACATGCATGGGGGTATTGCATGAATGCATATTGGGTTCTGCATCAATGATATTGCATGGTGGCATGTCATCATGCATGTTGGAAGGCTCATGCATAGATGCACGTGATTGTGGGTGTGTGAAGATGGGTTCTTCCTCATTCCCAATTTGTTGTGTGTGGGAAAATGGAAAGTGATTTTCAATGAATCGTACGTTTCGTGAAACAACTATCTTTCTAGAATCCATATCATATATCTTATACCCCTTAGTGCCTTGAGGGTACCCGACGAACACTCCCGGCATCCCTCGTGGTTCGAACTTATCGCCTTTCGTGGTCGTGTTTCTATAATAACTTAAACAACCGAAGACCCTCATTGCATCATAGTCGGGTTTCTTTCCCAAAATAACCTTATAGGGGGAAATATTCTTCAAGACTTTTGAAGGCAGCCTATTAATGATATAGGCTGCAGTCAAGATGCACTCTCCCCGTAACTTAATAGGCAGGTTTGCTTGAAATCGAAGTGCTCGTGCAGTTTCAAGTAAGTGTCGGTGTTTTCGCTCAACCACTCCATTTTGTTGAGGGGTGTGCGGACAAGTGGTTTCCAAAAGAATCCCTTGATCAACATAGAATCTTAGCATGTTGTTCGAAGTGAACTCCCCTCCGTTGTCACATCGTATTCTTTTGATTGGTTTCTCAAACTGAGTTTTTATCATTTTGTAAAAATCGACCAAACACGCACTAGCTTCGTGTTTGTGTTTGATCAAGTAGACCCATGTAGCCCGACTAAAATCGTCTACAATCGTTAAGAAGTAGTTGGCACGACATATAGTAGAGGTTCGATACTTGCCCCATATATCACAGTGGACAAGATCAAAGGGGCTTGTAGTTTTAATGAAGCTATTGGGAAAAGGAAGTCTAGTGTGTTTGGCCTTTGCACATGAATCACAAAACTCATTCTTTGAAAGAATCTCATTTTTATTAATAAACCCAATATGATAGTTTTTCATTAGACGCATGCCCTAAACGTCTATGCCAAGTGCAAGTTGTTGTCATCATCACCTTCCTGTCTCGCTTTACTTCCCCTATTCGATACAGCCCGTCGTCATCACACCTACCCGCTCCAATCAAGTCCCTCGACTACAAGCTCTGCATTACAAAAAAATCGGGAAAAAATGTCACTGCACATTGTAGATTTTTAGTCAATCTTCTGACCAACAATAAATTGTAATGAAAAGTAGGAACATGAAGGACTCCGGCTATTTTGGTTCCGCCGGGCAGGGTCACGCGACCCCTTCCTTGGACTGGTATAATCACCATTGGGTATGGTGACCGGCGCTTCCCTTGTTCTTGTCGTGGGACTCTCAAGGAGGTTTCGTTGATGAGTAATGTGCTCGGTGGCTCCGGAGTCAACCACCCAACCGTTACGATTGTACGTACCTGTCATATTAGCAATCGGTGGTTTCTCATGCTTCTCAAGATCAGCTCCAGCAGAAAAATGCTTTAGAAATAATTGGTATTGTTCCTCTGTGATTCCTGGAATCGGGCTTGGGTGTGTTTTCAACACAGGCCGCCGTTGGTTTCCTGTTGTCCTTTCGTTCTTTCCCCGGCCACCATTCGAGGTAACCAATTCTTTTGAAGCATCCGTCCCGGTTATGCCCATCCTTGCCACAATGGGTACAATGTTCTGGTTTGTCCATAGTTCTGCCTTTTTCATTCTTCTTGAAACCTTTATTGGAGTTTGATGTTGCGCCGTCACGCTTCCCTTGAAGGAAGGCTTGAAACGCAGTCGGTTCCCCAACAGGTCGCTTGGTTCCTGAGATGGAGCGTTGTTGCTCATCTTCCGCCACAAGGTGATATGCGGTTCCAAGGGTTGGTGTGGGTTTCATCGCCAAGATTTGAGTTTTGATAACCGAGAACTCATCATCAAGTCCCATCAAAAACTCATATAGCCGTTCCTTTCTCGTAGTTTAACCATCTTCTTGCCGACCTCGCAGCTACACCTGTCACAGGAACACTTTGGATGAGGGAGGACCGATTGAATCTCATCCCATAGAACGCGTAACTTGGTGTAATAAGCTGATACAGATGTCCCGTTTTGACGAGTGGTGCCGAGAGTTTGTTTGAGCTCGTAAGCGCTAGGAGCACTTTCCTTCTCAAACCTTTCGTGCAAATCCTCCTAGATTTCTGCAGTCGTGTTCGCGTATTTCACGCTCACCTGGATGTCTTTTTCCATAGCTGTGGTTAACCAGCCCTTGATCATTGCATCGCATCTCATCCACCACATGTATTGATGTGATTCCTTCGGCGGCTTCTTGATGGACCCGTCGATGAATCCCATTTTATTCTTGGCGAATAAGAAGTTCGACATCTCCTGCGCCCAATCACCATAATTCGAGTCTGTTAACACGTCATTGACGTGCATCTGCTTTGGATAATCTGAAGCATGAATGTAAAACGGTGAGTTGGCATCAAGTGATACGCCTTTGGTCTTCTTTTCTCCCTTGCTTTGGTCTTCTTTTCTCCCTTGCTTTGGTCTACTTCGTCCGCCATAGTGCTCGTTTTTTTTTTCTTTGAGTTTTCACTCAGTTTTAGTGGTAGGGTTGTGGTATGGCTCTGATACTATTTAAGTTTTGGTATCAAAAGATGATTCATTCAATAAGAAGGATGGTATATAAATACCAATTACAACCCAAACAAGAAGGCTAAAGAAAAGGAAACAAATATTATCTAAAGAAAACAAACTAGCCTAATATTAATAAAAGATATATTAAATCAATTCCAATAGAATACACGTGTTGCATTGGTGATATTTAACTATTTAAGGTCTTTTTAATTTTTTGAACAGGTATATAACCTTCATAGATCTCCATACTTCTGGGAAAACCCCAATGATTTCGAACCCGAGAGGTTTCTTGTTCAAAGAGATAACAATAACATTGAAGGGTGGGCTGGTTTCGATCCATCTAGAAGCCCTGGAGCTCTATACCCAAATGAGGTTTATACTCATCTTATTCTGTCGTCAAAATACAGTCATTAGATTGGATAGCGGGTCAAAACAGGTTCAGGTAGAAACGGACCATTTTTAGTACATGTTAACTATGATTACAAAAACAATAACTACTTTAATCTTTCAAAGAAAAAGAATAAAGATGTGGTATGCCCTAAAGTAAACCTTGGGTGACTTTCAACATGCTTTTTATTTGACCCGTTTGAGCTCAAACAAACATGAATCAAAATCTCAACTTAAAACACATTGGAAAGTCATGTAGTTCTAACAAAGGGTTCATGGCTGATGATACAGGTTGTATCAGACTTTGCATTTTTGCCATTTGGTGGCGGGCCAAGAAGATGCGTCGGAGATCAATTTGCGCTAATGGAATCAACGATAGCATTAGCAATGTTGTTACAGAAGTTTGATGTGGTGCTAAAAGGATCTCCAGATTCTGTAGAACTTGTAACAGGAGCAACAATTCATACCAAAAATGGACTTTTCTGCAAATTAAAGAAGAGATCTCACACTCATTAACATTAAAGTTTGCTTCTTTCATCATGTATAACTGTGTCATGTAAAACAACTATGATCGCGCAAGTTTTGTTAAATATATATTTGAAATAAAAGCTTTTAAGTACACATTCTCCATGTATAATTCTATCAATACTTAGCATATATAGATACATCCCTACATCAAGAATCTGAATCTTGAACAGAATCACAGTTTACCGAAAGGAGTGGCGGTGGTAAACAAAGGATGAAAGAGAAAATGAAATGAAGATAAACAAAGAGGCAAAACGTAGATGAATGATTTTGGGATGTGAGGAAATAAATCTTTTTGTGTAATATTTGATTTCGTTACACCTTTTTTTTATCACCTTACAAAGATTCATTTCGTTCTATTTATAATTAATGTATAACATACACTATCTTATTTCCAACCAATAGTTTTGTTTATATTTTTTAAACTTACAAAATTATTTTTTTCTCAAATCAAGAATTATCTACCTACTCTAATAAAAAGTTATCTTGGAATGACACGTGACATCATCATAATTATTCTTATCAAAATTTTATCATCTCTCTCTTCCATTAATTAATTACTTTAATTACTAATAATATTTTTTAACCTTTTTAGATTTAATAAATTAAGAAATGAAATATATTTGTTAGTGTTACTGCTAAATAAATAATTTTTTCTAAAGCATAAAACTTTTTTAAAAATACAAATTTTTTAAAATTGGTATTTTAAAAAGTCATTTTTTAGAAACAAAAAATAATCAAATTTGAGAGTTATAATAGAAAAGAATTTAAAAACGACATTTTTATCAGGTTTGTTTTAGAATAAAATATGTATTTTTTTGAAAAAAGTTTAAAAACAAATTTTAAAAATGATATTACACTTTAATTATATATTATAATATTATTTTATAATTAATAAATTTTATTATATTAATATTTTATTTATTCAACCCGTGTTATACATGGTTTACTAAAGCTAGTATATTATATATTAAAAACTTATAACTTTAAAAAAAGATATACTTATAAAAGTTTGTACAAATATATATAGTTTCCTCTAAATTTAATTGTTAATAGTTTACTTTATGATAAAGTAAAGTACTATAATATAACTTTTCTTAATTTATTTTAATTGTTTTTCATTATTATTGGATTCAAACTTAAAAATTCATTTCAAAACGACTTCTAAGCGTATCATGTTTAATGCATGTCTCTAAGAACGATACCGTATTGTCCGGGATCATTTTACTTTTTTTTCGATGCATTTCTTTCTAAAACGGCGGATCATTTCACTTGGCTTAAAATAACAAAAAAAGTGTCGACCTTTTATTAATAGTTGAGTAATGTACAAATTTGAAAAGAATAATATAAAGCAAGATATAAAATAAAAGAAATAGTTAAATTCTAAAGGGTCTATTCCCATGACGTTTGTGATCCTGGATGGACGACAAACGTAATAATAGCCTACGGAGTCGTTGCGCAAAAGATTCTATGGGTTGCTTGTCTTTTGTATGGGCGGATTTAACTTGAACGGAATGGAGTCACATGAATACAATGAACTTTTGTATGCATATAGAAATGTATATATGAATTTTTTGAGTGAAATCATTAAGTTTCTGGACGGTGACTACATTAGTTAAAAAATCTTTATATAAACTCAAATTTTGAAAAAAACATACATCTTAGTAAATTAAATAAATATGTAATTTTACTCTCATTAAAAATCCATAAAGTCCATGAGTTAACTTTACTCTTAAGAAAATCTTAAAAAAAGATAATATAACGTTTTCAAAAAATAAAATCCATAAATAACCACCATAGGAGGTTTTATCTCAATTTGTAAATATCGAACACTTTTATATTATGTGTTTTTCACATTCTAATGATGACGTTATTATTATTCTACCTTTTATTTATTATGTGACCAACTTAACCTGACCCGAACAGACTCAAGTTGTATTTGCTTCTATATAATTGAAGCAATTTTAAAATAACGACACCATTGAAATAAATTACCGAATCCGTCAGTGGACACTTTGTCCGCCTACGCGATGTCATAGTCGTTCGTAGGAGTCCATTGCGAATTTATATAAACTTTATATAATTCTAATGAAAACATAGAAAAGTTGAAGGAAGTATATATTTCTTTGAATTTATTATATGAGGTTAATGAAGTTGATTAGACTAATATTGGAGTTAGGTAGTTTAATGTTATTAATTACCGAGTCTGAACCCAATTGTATTGAATGAAGCTCGGTCGGTCTTGATCGGACCCACTCTCACCACCGACGTAGACCAACAAAGTTGGTTCGTGGTAGTTTACTCCCGTTTTGCACGGCTTCTCAATTTGGTAATTATTTATATTGCCCGGTCCGTAATAACATATATTGTTAATTGCCAGCGACAATCCAAATAGTGTAATCTTCTTACTCTAATAAAAAGGTAAATGAGAGTGACACATGTTATCATTACAATCCTCCTCGTCAAAATTTTCTCGCATCTCTCTCCTATTAAATAATTATCTTAATACTAATAATATTATTTTAATGCTTTCTACTATTTAATAAATTAAGAAATAAATCTATTTATTAAGTTTATTTCTAAATAAATTAATACTTCTAAAAAGTCAATTTTTTAAAAACAAAATTAAGCAAATTTGGGAGTTGTAATATGAAATTTATATAAAATGTATTTTTATACGGTTTTTTAAAACAATATGTTTATTTAAAAAACTAAAAACAATATTTTAAAAAGTTGATATCATTGTTTTATTATTTATAGTCAATTTCATATGTAATTTAAGTTATATCATATCTTAAAATATTATTTCATAATTAATAAATTATTATATTAATATTTTATTTATTCAACCCGTGTAATACACGGGTTTACTAAAGCTAGTTATCATATATGTTGGTCGGCAATAATATGACCATTATGGTGAGCGAAATCGGATGAAAATAATGTGTAAATATTTGATGTTTATGTTATGGGATTTGCTATTGGTAATAAAAGTAAATATTTAGTATGTCATTAGTTTCATTGCTAGTAATAATTATTAGCGGCTAATAGATTATAGTTTGAATTAATACAATTTTATTTGACATTTATTAATAAGCAATGTCGGGTCTTTCTAGGGACGAAACTTTCTATCGAAACCCTTAAGATTCTAATTTTTTAATTTGATACCATGTATTATATATAATTTATATATTAACATATTAAGTTTTTTACTAATTTGATTTTTCTTTAATAACTTTTTTTGTTGACTTAAAAAAATATAATAGTTTGTACTTGTGTTTAGTTTTTTTCTTGATGTCGCAGTATAAATTTTGTTAAAAATTACACTGTAATTAAAAATAAGGTATTATTAGGGCATCATAGACCATATCGACTAACACTAATGTAAGATAAAACTGACAATGACAGAAAAACACTAGTATCTTTATATAACTATTTTTAATCTTGTTTAGATCTTCAGAGTGAAGTCACCGGAACATCAAACGTTTCTCTTATTTACTAAATCACATTAATGTTATTGTCGCAACACGCGTAATGAAGTTCGTAGATCGGTCAAAAAAATAGGAATAACAAATGGGGTGGTCGTAAAACAGCCGCAAAATAAGCGGTAGCAAAGTAGTAGCAATATATGTGATGACAACAATGGTTGCAACACGCAGTCATAAATATAAAACACTTTGCGATAAGACAATTGCGACAACCATTTTTCCCACCGCATTTTCGGTCTCAAAAGGTTGCAATGGACATTTGCAACCTATTGAATTAATCAAGTTTCTAGTAGTAGACGTGCTGCATCGCACGATGTTAATATCATGTTTTAAAGGCAAATGTCTGACCAATTCAAATAAGATGTCGTAACCATTCTACAATAGACCTCTTAACCATTCAGTATTAAGGGTTGTTTGATAGTATTTGAATCAATCTTTTAATGGTTCAGATGTCTGAATATTTCAGCACTTAATGATTCAAATTGTTTGTGTTGCGAGCAAATATCTGAATTGTTCAAACATTTGCCTCTAAATGGTTAAGCATTATACTAATGCTAAATGATTAAAGGGTCTAATCCTGAATGATTAAAACCTATTATCTGAATTGGTCAGACATTTGCCTTTCAATAGTTAAATGGCATACTAGCTCTTAATGGTTTATCACTTGATGGTTCAGACCTCTTATTGGTTCAGCGTTTAATCATTCAGAAATTGTCAAACAACCTTTTAGTATTATGCTTAACCGTTCAGAGGAAAATGTTTTAACCATTCAAACATTGCTTACGAAACAAACTGTATGAACCATTAAATGTTGGATCATCTAGATATTTGAACCATTAAAAAACTGATTCAGAAGCCGTTAAACAATCCCTTAAACACACACAAATTGTAAAAATTGATGAAAAATGAATCTTTATATATAAACAATCATTACTCATAAAACTATACAATTTATAGGTGAAGATAGAGATAAAGATCATAATGAAGATGCAAAACAAAAGAAGTTTCTAAATAATAGAGATAAAAATGTAGATTAAGATTCTATAATGAATGCTCTTAGAAATATGAGATATCATTGCTACAGAATAAAAGAAAATTTAAGATTTTCAAATGTCATCTTTCTATACGTTATTATATATATTATTTTTTCTTCTAAAAAGAGTATTTATTCATTTGAATACTCACATTAAATTATTTTTTGGTATCGATGGCCACCGGCAGTGGTGTGTCATTGGTGCTACATGGTACGATTTTATACCTCCGCTGCAACGTAAGGATTTTAATACTAGTTGTTAGTTATATTTTTTTGTCATGAATTATAGTAATTTTAGGTTGTATTTGAGCATATATTTTGCATTAATTGCATGCATCTTTTATTTTAATTATAAAAGAGTAGTTTTGGTAGGATGAAATCTACTCTTGTGTATTTTTGGTTTTTGTAGAATAATCAAATGGTTGAAAAAGATAAAGACTCAAACTTTAAAGATAAAGATCCAAACTTTAAAACCAAAAAAAGGGGAGAGTTGGTTAGAAGAAGGAGGGAACTCAAAAAGATAAAAGGAAAAGCTGCAGCAAGGGGGAAGGCATCGATCAAGGGAGAAAGAAAAGAATTTTTTTGTGGTTATATTGGGCATCAACTACAAGGAAAGAAGAAGAAGTTCTTGAAGACTTGCAGAAAGGACAAAAGGAGGACTTATTCTTCTCCACTTTTGAAGATCAATTAATTATTTTTGAGGTTTTGTTTTCATTAATCTAGCCATCATGTCCGGCTAGGGCACTCTTTAATTTCAACATTAAGGTTCAATTTCTATGATTTCGTTTTGAACTTATGTGAAGCGTCTATGAGATGTTTTTATTTTAGTGGTTTGTTTGTTTGATTCTTGATCTTAAAACCCGGATCTAATCCGGTATATATTAGATTGTTAATAAACCTGATCAACTTATTAATTTTTCCAATAAAGTTCTTCAAAATTTAAAACCCTAATCAAGTTTTGCTTTTTGATATAAGGAACAATTAACGGTTTGAGTTTGTCTATGAATTCATTCTCGTTATAGAATCACACAATCTAGTTAGGCATACCGAACGGCGTGTGTGTTTAATTATAATCGATACTTCTATCATTGCAACCCGCACACTAAGATCCGAACGGCGTGAGCTTAGAGTAGCGGGTTGGCTCCAATCAACGAACTGTGATTGATTGGACATTAGATAGAGGGGATATCCGAACGACGTGATGTCTAGTATCGATACAAACCGTTAATTGAAAATTGTCATTGCACCGTAACGTTAATGATCGTAAGCCAAATCAAATCAAGAAATTACCTTAGTGTTGGAATTAGTTTTTATATTTGCTTTATTTCATAATTTAATTAACGTCTTCAATAATCTTTTTTTCATAATAAAAAAATACAAAAAATGTCAATTTTCGTTTTTCTGGCAGAACCTTAACACGGCCGCGTGGAATTTCCTTTATAGTTTTGACACGGCCGTGTCGGGTCACTGGAATTTTTTTTCTACTTTTTGCAAATTACTTTAAGTTTTAATTTGTAGTTAAACCCCCCACCTTCCCTAGTCCATAATCAATCAAAAGTAACTGTGCTAAAACGTTTTTGGTATAAAATAATTGACACGTGTCCCTGAGGACACGAACTCTACTTCCGCTCATACTATTATTAGTGTGTGTACGGTAGGTTCACATTTTTATTATTTATTTGCTGGATTCGACAACCAACACTAGTTAAATCTAACAATCAAACAAGTGTTCGTGTTACAAAATTTCAAACTAATAAATATTTATAAGTTTTGAAAAGTAATAATGAAATCAACAAAAAAAATCAAGAGAAACTACAACTTATTTTTTTCTCGTAATTATTATAAAAATATATCGCAGAGACAATGTAGTAGTTGATAGTCCAAGAGGTTTGACAGTAAATAATTATTTTATATATTTGAACACACGTAGTCAATTTAGTAGATATTCGTTTTTAAATAATAGCAAAGCAGCTGACGGCACCGTTTTATTATCATATGCAAACAACCAATTCTGCTATTTTAATATTTCCATTCTAGAAAGTTGTACTTGACAATTTGCCCAAAGGGAATTTAATGAAAATATTTGTATTAGGTTTATAATTGTGCCTTTGTATAAAAAGAAGAGGTGCATCATTAAATTACTACAAATTTGTATAATCTACGATATACAGTGAAACACGAGAAGGTTAAGAAAACTGGATTTTAAAAAACTATTTTAAAATTTTATCATAAACTTGTCATAACTCATAAATATTCTTTTGTGATTTACCTAAGATCGAAATTGTTGTAAAGTTCATTAAAGAATCTAAAAAAATGAAAAATTATCTTAAATAAAGTGCGATTAAACTCATTCTAGCAAAGTTGACACCGTCTTGTCTGACTCTTAGGCCTCATCTATATATGAGAAAATCACAACTTATGCTAAAATCACTTCTATCACATCACATAATTTATAAATTATTTATTTTATTTAATTATAATCAAGTAGATTCATCGAATGAATTACAAAGAGAAAAAAAGAAGCACATAGGGGATATGTGAGCGAAATAGTTGTGGTTGAAGTTGATCAAATAAAATGAAAGAAAAGGCGAAGTATACAGAAAAGCTAACACCTCCCATACTTGTGGATGGATGTAACACTTTTAAAATTCAAATTTATAAGAACTGTAATAGAGAAGAACTGTGGGCCCAATAGCTGACGCGGGGTGCATCAACGAAAGGATATGAGTTGCGTCGACAATGCTAAGTAAACATTTCATGCATGAAATGTGTATGCAAGCCTTCTGTTTATTTTTCACATACGGCACACCTTCACAAACGCACATTTAGCCTTGATTTGAGTCGAAGCAACATGCGATTATCGACTTGTTTCTCGACAGCCAACCTCAACTCTTTCTCAACTCGTTTCGTGAACCAACATGTGATTATTGAAAAGTCGAAGCTACCCAAAGTTCCTATAGAGCGTTGCTTATGTATTGATAAGCTGAGGTGTTGCCTAACCGATTCACAACTAGCCTTAAAACCTTTTGACAAAGCTCAACTTGATTAAAAGATGAATATGTTTGTGTTTTGATATGAAACTCGTAAATTCTTGAGATTTACTTTTATTCTTGAAAATTAGTATGAGTAATATTATATGTATTAATGCATACGTGGCTAGGTTGAGGTTGGGGTCTGGGAGGAGTCATAGAGAGAGAAGGTTTAACGAAGACTATGAGTGAAGGCATATCTCAAGATCAGGGGTGAATGATGGATCTAATCTTCATATATTCATAATTAAAAAGGGTTAACCTTGACAAAGTAAAAGAGGTCGGGAACTAAAACCAAAAGTTTGATTTAATTAATTAGTAATTATTGGTTTCTTAGGAGTAAATAGTTATTGTAATATCCTGTATCTTTACGTTAATTAAAATTTAACGTTGTTTAATCTTGTAAGGACTATAATTGCCTAATATGAAACTCATGGATGCCTGATGTGCTTGCAATTAAC